>CANYCX010300512.1:0-11670 GCA_948193385.1 Breynia disticha f. nivosa
ATATTTTATCAAACACATACCACAAGTGCCTAGTCAACATTCTTGAATATTTTATCAAACACATACCACAAGTGCCTAGTCAACATTCTTGAATATTTTATCAAACACATACCACAAGTGCCTAGTCAACATTCTTAAATATTTTATCAAACACATACCACAAGCCAATACCTGAAGTGATAAAATAATGTCTCATTATTTTATTACTGTATAATAAAATTTACAAACAATGTATTGAGCTAGAGCTTACACTAACTACTCGTCCTCGCCACAGCTTAAATCAATGCATCTAATTGTGATCCAGTATGACTCGCCCAAAAAATGGCGTGAATTGAACCTATCTCAGAGAAAATCGACCGTGTCTCGGTGTGATCCAAACAAGACTCTACCGTGTGTCAGCACAACATGAACACATCTCAGTGTGACTTGACGCCCCTCGACGCGTGTTAGCATAACTTTTCTGCGTCTCAGCATGATTCGAGCTTGACATGACCCCATCTCGATGGGATGCTAGCGTGACACTATGAGAATTACATATGACTTGTCACCTTTTTATGGAGCACGTTAGGTGTATGTTAAAGTATATAAAAATCCAACTAGAGTTTCATAGAGATTTCATGTCTATGAACTCCAATATAAGATTTGCAAATGAAAATTACTTATGACTCTGAACTATGTAGTTGTTCTCATGGGCAGGTTTACATGAAATACCATGACATAGACATGTATCAATGAGTTCTGACTAACTTCCCATGCCCTTATGTTTAGTAAGCCCGAACCCACTAAGTCAAAAGTACCATACTAGTCTTAATTTATGTACTATTCCTATAATAGTGACCGACTAGGGATGGTTGAGAAAGAAATCTCTCGCTTCAAAGGTCCTAAATGCATATGCATCATATATGCCAATATAGATATCGACATACTCAATAATAGAATTCTACTCTTTCTAAGCGCACAAATATTATAAAAAACATAGATTTAATTGTCTTACACATAAATATAATCAAGCAATGATTGGGCTAGGGTTACACCAACAAACTCAACTCTGTATTGACATGACTCGATCCCATCTAGACCTGACTCAACCGCATATTTGCGTGACTTAACCTCGTCTTCATATAACTCAACTACATCTTGGGATGACCCGACAATTACTCAACTGCGTCTTAGTGTGACTCGACCACGGTTTGGTGTGACACGTCCCCCTCTCAATGTTATTCGACTTCGTCTAAGCGTGATTCGAGCGTGTCTCAACTGGTCTCAGCGTGCTCCGAGCATGACTCGAACGTATTTTAGCATGATCGGAGTGTGACTCGATCGCATCTGAGAGTCATGCTGGTGTAACTCGACCGCTTCTCATCGTGATCTGAGCATGAATCGATCGTGTTCCGGGTAGATCCAAGCTTGATAAGACTGCTTTTCCACGAAATTTAAGAAACCACACATTTTGAGCGTGACTCAACCACATCTTGGTATGACTCAACCTCATTTAGAAAGGACTTGAGCTAGTCTTGTAGTGACCAAATGATGTCTCGAGGTGACAAATCACATCTCGATTACATATTGGTGTGCATCAACTCAATTTTGGCCTCGAATCTACTGTGTCTCGGCGTAACTCGACCCGTCTTGTTGGGACTCCACCGTATCTCAGCATTATCCGAGTATGATACGACCGCGTCACGACGTCACTCAACCCCGCGTAGGCATGAATCGACTAGTCTCAAAGTGACTCGATCTCATCTCAGAATAATCTGAATGTGACTCGCCGTTTGTCTCAGTATGATCCGAGATTGACTCGACAACATCTCGGCATGAGAAGACTTCATCTCGGCGTATGTTGACTTCGTGTTGGTGTGACTCAACACCGTCTCAGCGTGACTCGACCGCCTCTTGACGTGACTCTACCACATATCTTAGCGTGACCCAAGCATGACTCGACCAAGTCTTGGTGTGACTCAACCGCCTCTCAACATGAATTGACCTGCTCTCGGTATGACTCGACAAAGTCTTGGTGTTACTAGACCCATTTCGGCATGACTCGACCCTTTCTTGACGTGAATCAATCCCATCTCAGTGTGATGCGAGCCTGTTATGGCATTACTCTACCACATCTTGGAATAATCCGAACATGACCAGACTACGTCTTGACAAGACCTGATCGCATCTCGACGTTACTTGGCAAATTCTCGGCATGACTCGACCCCTTCTTTGTGGGACTCGACCCCGTTTTGTTGAGAAAGACTAGCTCTAGAAGGAGGTTGAACAGAGCTAATATGAACTTGATTCTTTTTTGTAGGATTTTTGTTAAGACTTGGTGGAATGAACAAAAGAACAAAGAACACAAACCTTTTAGAGTAGTTCGGTACTAACCTTGCCTACTCCACTACATTAGTGCTTCTATTAAGGATTTCCAAACACTTCACTAAGTATCACTTTCTAACTAAGTGAGAAGTCTTTACACATTCACTTTCTAGCTAAGTGAAAAATCTTACAACTTTACTTTCTAGCTAAGTGAGAACTCTTAAATCAAATTACAAAGGTTTAAAAATTAAACAAGACAACCTTTTGTTGTATAAAGAACTAGAATATAAACTTTAAGCTCCAAATGAGGTTTTCTCTCAAGGTAGATGTTTTGAATATTTAGAAGGCTTTACTATATGTTTCTCTCTTAAATTTGAGGTTTTTGAAGCCTTAAATACCATAGCTTGAAGATATAGCCATTAAACACAAGGTGGGTGACTTTTGAAACACTAGAAGTAGTGATTTTTGCAACAGAGGGCTTTCTAGTCGACTAACATTTGTCTTTTCTTGTTGACTAACATACTTCTAGTCCACTAACATCAACTCTGGTCGACTAATATGTTTCTGCTTGAGGTATCTAAGTTCTAGAAGCTTTTTGGCTCGAATCCAATGTCCAATTACTTGAATAACTCTATTTTAGTCGACTAACATACCTTTCCTTCAAATTCGTCGACTAACACTTTTCTCTAATAAACTAACAATCTTACCGTTGCATTTCAACGGTCATATTCTGACTCATAATGATTATGTAGTAGGTCTATGATGATTTCTTTGAGTAGGCTTAGATTTTTGTCGGCTAACTTGACCTTTTTCACTACTAGCCATTACAAATTAGTTTTTGAATTTGCAAACTTCATTTTAGTCATATAAGCACCATCTTAGTCGACTAACATTTCTTCTAGTCGACTAAAATGAGTCTGTCGACTAAACCACGCACCAGTCGAGTAAAACTTATTCCAGAATGTTTGTTTGATTTTACAAATGTAGTTAGTTGACTAACCTTCATCCTGGTTGAGAAGAATCATGTTCAGAGTCATTGTTTGTGCAAGAACTTAATTTGATTTCATATTTGATCAACACATCTTCAACCTAAATTATCCAACTTTCTGTTGTGCATATTTCTTTGATTTAGCCTCCTTTCTAAACCTAAAATTAATCTTCATCAACCTCATCATTTTACACATTATCAAAACACAATGAGCATCTTAATGTCAATAACCATTGATCCTACAATCTCCCCCTTTTTGATAATGACAAAGCGTATGTGAAATTGATAAACATTGTTTATAGAACAAAGAAATAGAGCATGATCGAGGTTTTCAATCCTTGTCCAACATGTTAGTCCATTAAGCAATAATCAACTTTAGGCAAATCTACAAATCAAGTATGTTCATATTAAATTCAATCTTCATCATGCATTTCAATTTCATGTATACTTTCCCCCTTTTTGACATTATCAAAACACTAAAGATATTTAAGCAATATTCCTCCCCCATTTTAATATTCAAGCTATTTCAAAATAATATCACATTCAATGGATCTCATAAGCATACAAATCACAATCAAGATAAACACAATAGAAAACTCATAAGCATGTAGTATAAAATACTAATCAGAATGCAATCATAACTTTGAATGTAGTATAAAATACTAATCAGAATGCAATCATAAGATGCAAGAGATGACAAGATAAAAATCAATTAAGGATGTAACTTGTTTTCTCCCCCTAAATTTGTGACTCTCGATTGAATAAATTTAGAACTCCCCCTTTGTTTATCAACACATGCCTATTAAATTTGTTATGTTCATTTTCATCTTTGGGCCTTGATTTTACTCGACTAATAAAAATAGTTAGTCGACTAGCTACTCACTTAGTATACTAAAATATGCTTAATTTACCCAAAACGTTTTTGTTTTTATCTTATCTTGACTATCTTCATTTTACTCGAGTAAGAGATGGTTTACTCGACAAACAAGTTTTTCCTCGACTAAAAATTTCATAGAAGGTTACGAATTTCTCTAGATGTCACTAGACTCTATCTACTTACTAAAACTAACATTACTTCACTAGTGCTAACTAATATGATTAACTTGATTGTATAAATTTCACCATATATCAATATTCAAACATATGCAAGTACAAGCTCAAACAATTAACACAATATCTGAAAGCCAAAATATCAATGTAAATTCAAGCCGCATATTCTACTATCGTAACCATAAACATTCGACATGTAATGCATCATTTTAACAAAAATTTCACATAGCAATTTATCAAAAAACATTTAAATATTTAACACACTTTACATCAAGTAATCAACCAAAAGACTAGATTTATAGATTGGGAAAGGTTCCTCACCCTCTTTACCGAAATAAATGATTTACCTTTGTTGAAATAACCATATGCGATAAATTCTCAACTCTTTGCATATTCTCAACATATATGCTTTTTGGCAATTAATATAATTTGAATAATCATATTTCACATTTCAAGCATCAAATAGAGTCTTCAATCACCATTGTACCTACAATAGAGTTGTTTTGCATTTTAGTACCCAAGCTAATTTGGGTCCTTTGGGGTTAGTCATAAAAACGATATTTGGCACATTTGTTCGTTTTGGACCCATAACCTTTTTTCTATAACCTAAGCATGTATGAGCATTATGATAAATTTTTAAGCATATATCACACTTAGGCAATTTCAAGTTCAATTTCTCTTTTTTTGTGATCTAACTTATTAACTAAAGGTTCTTCATGCTCAAATTCATCACATCCAACTCCACATACATAAAGTCTATATCTTTGAATATTTAGTATTTTCTAAAACTTTTCACTTCCATTAGTGTACTTACTAATGATGATACTAAGTTCCTCTTTAGCCTTCTTAAGTTGTCATTTCAACTTATCAAATTCAAGCATGCATTGAGAATGATCATTTGATTTATTCAAGGATGCAGGCAATTCTTCGTTATGTCTAATAATTAATTCTCCTTCCTAAGCAACTTATTAGCTTCAATTGCCTTAGAGTAATCAATTCATCATCATTATTTGAGTGATTTATCTCATTTTCCTCATCATTTGAGGATTATTCCAAAGCCATGAAAGCAAGATTAGTTGTCTCCTCTCTTTCTTCCTCCTCTCTTTCTTCCTCCTCTTCATCACTCCAAGTAGCTATGAGTGATTCTTTATACCTAACTTTAGCCTTTTCATGAGGATACTTTGAAGAGCCAATCTTACAATCCTTTTTGCGATGATCAGGTCTTCCACAATTTTAGCATGTGTCTTCATTCCTTTTATAGTTTGATGAGGAACTCTTCTTGTAATCTTCTTTCGAGTCATTCTTTAAGTCTTTCCATCTTCTCTCTAGAAGTGATGTTGGGTTTGCTAACATGTTCTAACTCTAATGGCAGCAGAAAACAATCAAGAACAGATCAACAGTCAACCAAAATCGACACCAAAATCTAAGAAAGACATATATTAACTCCTAGAGGAGGAGTAGTTGACATAAAAATCAAATCTTTAATGAAAAAAATATGCCTTTCTCCTTTTCTTACTTGGCCGTATACTATATGGGCAAACACCGAGTTTCTACAGTCTTAGAATGCTTTGAGACGGCCTTTATGACACCAAGGAAGAATCTCACACGTGATTCCTCTACAAAACTAACACACGGATTAGCAGAAACGTGTACTAGCTAAAAGAGAATTCAAATCACCTTGTTTATCAAGAATCGCAAGATTTTTCGAAAAGAAGAGCACCACGCTGATCTATCCTATGACCAGCCTCTTCTTCTTCACTTCTCTCTTTTTGAAAAACCTTAAGTCACTCTCAATTTAGGTGGAAGGCTCACAGCAATATGGTGGTGTTTTAGGGACGGCTACACTTTTTTAAAAACTAGGGAGAGTTTTGACTCATTAAAACACTTAACAATCCTAATGCCATTAGGACTTTGTTAAGTCTTTAAATAAATTCTAAACCCTTTAAATACACCCCATCATTGTCATGATTCTCATGTGGATAAATAAAAGGATTTTATCTTTTAATTTTATCCCACATTAACCTTGTCTTAATTTAAGACACCATATTTAATAATTAATCTTTTTCTTAAAATCATATATGAAATAATATTTCTCATCCATGTTGGGCCCAATTACCAAAATTGGTCCAAATGCCAAATCTTACCCAATAGCCTGATTTTGACCTAAGATGAAAAACCGAAAACACCCTTTTTGATTTTCTGTCATCTATGTGCGATCTGTAGGAATATTTAATAAAGGTAATGAGTTTAATAACTCATAAATCATAGGCGGTCTCTAGTAAGACACTATGATCACCCTGAATTAAATAGTTGACAAGCGGTGTCAACAGCCATATTCAAATACATCCTTGACCTTCGATATCTTGATTAGCATAAGGCATGTCGCTAACACCCTTCTTTAGTGCTGAATCACCTTTCTTGATCTCTATGACAAAGGTTGATAAGTTCCAATAAATGACCTATTCGTTTCATTCGGCTGCAGCCACACTATTCCCAAACTTGTCTATTAAGAGGCCAGTGATATCTGCTCTGATTTTCATAAGAGGGTCAATCCCTTCAATTCACTCAAGCTTTTACTTATGATTCTTAGCATACCCAATCATACCATACTTGGCAACCTTTTACAGCCACATTAGGCGTATGTCAAAGTACACTTCCAGGTTCTGCTATGAAGGTCCTCATCCTTGATACCTCAAGCACTTATCTAACTTTCTTGCATATTTTATCAAACATATACCACAGGTCAATATAAGAAGTGATAAAATAATGCCTCATAATTTTATTACTCAATAATAAATGTTACAAACAATATATTGGGCTAGGGCTTACACTAACAGGTGATTTGCATTTTCTCACATTTATAGCGTAGAGAGCAACTTCTTCTTCTTCCATCATATAATCTAGCTCATCACAACTCTCCTTATTTGCCTTTAGAGATATACTCTTTTCCTTCTCCTTGGATTTAGTCTTAATATCTCTTTACTTGAGAACTATTTCATAATTCAAGAGCGATCCCACTAGAGCACTAAACTCAAATGAGTTGAAGTTTTTTTCCTCTATGATTACGGTGACCGTGGCATTGAACTCCTTGGGAAGTGACCTTAAAATCTTCTTTACTCTATCACTTTCAAGAATTGGTTTTCAAATGAGGCAATTCCATTGGTGATCTTAACAAATCGATTAAGCATGGAAGTGATTCCCTCACCTTCTTTAATGGAGAAGAGCTTATAATCACGAAGGAGAATTTTTATCTTTGTCTCTTTTTCTTGGGTAGAACCTCCATGAGTTACCTCAAGAATCTTCCATACGTCCTTTGCATTCACATGAAGGAGATATGGAAGATTCTTGTGACCCAAGTGTGACTCCACCTTGGCTAAGTGTGACTCCACTGCATCTTGGCATAACTCAACCCGTCTTAATGGGACTGGACCAAGCTTGAGGTGATGCAACCTCATCTCGGCGAGACTTAACCCTGTATCGATGCGGCTCGATTGCATATCCGCGTGACTCGATCGCATCTCAGTGTGACTTTACCTCGTATTGGCATGAATTGACCCCATCTTAAGGTGAGTCCACCCCATCTTGACGTGACAAGATCTCGAATCGGCGTGGCAAGGCCCAATTTTGATGTGACTCAAGAACTTATGCACGTTATGGGACCAAGTCACGGTGTGACTTGATTGCTTATCAACGTCACTCGACCACGTATCGACGTGACTCGAATGCTTTTTAGCATGAGTAGATCTCCTTTACCATATATCGGCGTGACTCGACCTCATCTTACCATGACTTGACCTGTCTCAATGTGACTCGATCGCGTATCGTTGTGACTTGACCGCATCTTAGCGCAAATCCACCTCGTATCGGCGTGACTCGACCCGATATCGGGGTGAGGACACCCATCTTGTCATGACACGATTCTGTCTCGGCTTGAAACATACCCATATCGCACTAACACAACCCCATCTCGTCTTGGTGCGTCTCTACAGTTTATCGACATGACTTGACTGAGTAACAGTGTAATTTGATTGCATCCCGACGTGACTCGACCGCCTCTCAGAGTGACTCGATCCCATCTCAACAAGGCTCTAACCTATCTCGCCGTGACTAGACTGTGTCTTGACAAGATTAGAGCGTGACAACAATGGTTCGTCGTGACCCATCTATGTCTTGGCATGGCTCAACCACTTCTCAGCATGACTCGACCTCATCTCGGGATGAGTCGACCCCATTTTAGCAAGACACGAATGTTTTAGCTTGAGTAGATCCTGTCTTAACATGACTCAATCGCGTCTCAGTATTATCCCAGCGTGACAACCGCCGCATCACAGCGTGATCTGGGCTTAACTCAATCACGTCTAGGCGTGATCTTAACATAACTGTACCATGTCTTGGCACGATCTGAGCTTAACTCGACCCTGTCTAGCGTGTACTCCGAGCATAACTCAACCCGTCTCGATGTGATTCGATCTTAACGCGACCGCCTCTAGCGAGTTTTGGGGTCACTTGACCGCGTCTTGACATGATCCAAGGGTGACTGGATCGCTTCATTTTGTGATTCGCACGAGACTCGACTGCATCATGACAGAATCCCAGCTTGACTCGAACACATCTTGATGTTGCTCGCATGACTCAATCGTATCTTTGAGAATACGAGACTGCATCTCGAATGCATGTTAGCTTAACTTGATCGATTCTTAGTTTGATTCGAGAAATTTTTGATCATGTCTTGTCGTGAATCGAGCATGACTTGACTACTTCTCGGCTCTTTCAGAGCGAGACTTGACCACGTCTTTCAGTGATTTAAGCCTAACTCGACTGAGTCTTAGAATCATCCTAGCTTAACTCAACCGCATCTTAGCTTAATACGAGCCTGACTGTCACCCTTCTCGACATGATCCAAGTATGTCTCGGCCATGTCTTGCCATGATTCTAGACTAACTTGACCGTGTCTCGGCATGACACAACCTTGTCTCGGCATGATATGAGCATGACTCCACTACATCTCAGCGTGTCTCGACCCAATCTCGGCTTGATCTGTTTGTGACCCCACCGCGTCTCGAATTTTTTCGTGCGTGACTCAACACATCTTGGAGGGACCTGTGATTGACTCGACCACGTCTTGCCATTGTTAGAGCATGACTCAACCCCGCCTGAGAGGGAGCACACTGCATCTCAACATGACTCGACCATGTCTTGGCGTGACTCGATCGTGCCTCAACATTACTCGATCACATCTCAACGTGATCCGAGAGTTACTCGTCTGTGTCTCAACAAGACTCGACCGCGTCTCAATGAGACTCAACCCCATCTTGATGTCATTCGAGAGAGACTCGACGCGTCTTACAGTGTCTTGACCATGTGTCGACGGGAGCCCAGCATGACTCGATCGCAACTCGACTAGATCCTAGCTTAACTTGGTCGTATCTCAGTACAATCAGAGCGTGATATAATCTTGTCTCAAAATGATCCAAGCTTGTCTAGATCGCATCTCGGCATTCTCCAAGCGTGACTCGACCCCGTCTTGTCGTGATATGATTAAGACTCGATCGCATTTCATTGTGATCCCAGCGTGAGTCCACTACAACTCAGAGTGACTCGACCACATCTTGGTGTGACAAGGCCATGTCTCGATGTGACTCGACCATGTATTGACTCTGTCTTCGACTACTCAACCCTGTATCGGCCTAACTCAACCCTTTCTGAGCTTAACTCGAACCTATCTTGGCATGACTTGACTACGTCTTAGCGTGGCTCTACTATGTATCGGCATGACTCGATTGCGTTGCGACGTGACTCCACTAAGTCTCAATGCGGCTCGACGTTGTCTCAGCATGACTAGACCACCTCTCCACGTCGTGTTGGCTTGACTCGATGTCGCCTTGGTAAGACCACACCACGTATTGGCGTGATAGGACCCGTCTCACCGTGACCAACCCCACCTCTATAAGATTTGACCGCGTCTCGACGTCATTTGATCTCGTCTAAGCATGATCCGTGTGTGACTCTATCGCGTTAGGGTGGTGATTGAGATGACTAGACTGCGTCTCTCTGTGGTCCGAGTGAGACTTGATCGCGCCTTAGAGCTGTCCGAGCGTAACTCGATCACGTATCAACGGCCGACCACGTCGAACATGACTCCCCCTTGACTCGGTATGATTCGAGCGTGGCTTAACTACGTCTCAATATGATCAGATCGTGGCACGAGCACCTCTTAGTGGGATTTAGTAACGCGACCTCATCTTGTCGTGTTCCTAGCATGACTTGATTGTATCTCTGCGCGATTTGAACCTAACTTGACCACGTACTAGGCGTGATCCGAGCATGACAATACAGCATCTTGGCGTGGCTCGAGCATCAATCCACCCCTTCTAAGTGTTACTCACCTACATCTCGGCATAACTTGACCCCATCTCGACATTACTGGATCGTAGTTCAGAGTGACTCGACTGCGTTTCGACGTGACTTGATCTGCTCTCAACTTTACCACACCTCATATCTGTAAGACTTGGCACCGTCTTGGATCTTGGCATTGCATGAGCGCATCTCAGCATGGCACGACCACGTCTAGACGTGACATGGCCTGTCTCAACAAGATTCGATCGCGTATCGGTATGATTCGATCGCGTCTCAGCATGAGTCGATCCCATCTCTGAATAACTTTACCTTATCTCGGCGTGATTCGACCTTGTGTTGGTGCAACTTGTCTCGGTGTGACTCAAACGCGTATAGGCATGGCTCGACCGCGTCTTAGCGTAACTCCACGTTGTATCGGTGTGACTCGACCCATCTCTAAGTCAGCTTAACCCATCTCGGCATCACAGGATCACATCTTAGCTTAACACGACCACATCTCACTATAACATGATCCGTCTCATCGAGACTCGGTCTTGTCTCGGCATGACTTTACAATATATAGACATGACCTAATCGCGTATTGGTGTGATTCGACCGCGACTCTCCATGACTCGACCCCGTCTCGACAAGATTCGATCCCATCTCAGCATGACTCTACCCTGTCTCATGTGACTAGACCGTTTATCAGCTTAATTTGAGCGTGAATCAACAATGTCTTAGTGTAACATTCTGGATATTTTTCGTCGTAAAATGACGATAAATATGTGTTTTATTGTTAATATATAAAGATATACGAAAGGTTGATCGAAAGTTGACGCAAAACGATCGACGAAAAATCGGAAAATCTGGAATTAGGGAGAACGCGCAGTGGAGAGCAAAGTACGCGTGGTCGCTGCCACACCGCGTACTTTGCGACCACCACGCGTAGTGACCAGGCAGCTTCAAAAAAAATATATTTCGAAGCATCGGGT
>CANYCX010300743.1:0-18342 GCA_948193385.1 Breynia disticha f. nivosa
CTTTGGATACTTAGATGCCACGTCAGATAAATTACTAAATGATTACTTGTCACGCAGACAAGCTCAATATCCTACGTGTCATTAACTGAATGAACTTTTCCCCTGTTACGTCACACCAACTTTTTCCATTTAAAAATCCCCTTCTCTTTATTCTCCTCCTCGAAAGTGACGGCCAATTTGTCATTCCCAAATTACCGCAACTAACACTCGCACAATTCTCATTCTTCCAGGGACACTTAAATAACTTCACAAAATGGCCGTTTCTGCACCGATTGATCACCAGGATGATAGACCACGTGTCATCTTCTCGACCCTCCTTTGCTGGTTATATGAACACCACTGAGATTCTTCCCGCTATTGTTAAGAAAAAAGCAACTAAAAAACCAGAAAAACTCAGTCTATCCACACTCTAGTCACACATCGGAGATGAAGAGCGTGTAAGCTGAAAACGGCGTCGTTTTGCCAATTGTATAATCAAAGTCTTTTTCATCTTTCTTCGGACTGAAACAAAGCAATGGCTATCGGCGGTTTGGTTTCGAATCGGAACTTCGGTTCTTTCATCGGTTCTGGTAGTGCCGTTACTCTTACTATTGTTCTTACTGCTTGCATGTTTGGATAATATAGTTGTATTTTATTTATGTTTGTGATTGAAACTTTTGAGAGATTGCGTAGTTGAAGTCATAGTTACTTCGGATAAGGCTCTGTTTGTTTACATTTATGTATAATTGTGTTTGTTGAGCTTATTAGTTTTTATTTTTGTGTTTGCGTTGGTATTTGTGAAATGGATAAGGATCTGTTTAGTTAAGAATAAGGAAACTATTCATTGCTTCTTCAAGGAAAGATCTAGAAGCACAAATATGCTCAGACATTTAAGGTTTTTGTACAGATTACTGCATTGCTGCAACGTTGAGGATAAGTAATTCTGCAAACGTTGAGCAATGTGTTTCAGTTATCATTGTTCATAGGGTGTAATTAGGGTAACTGGACCTAAAACTAAACAAGGAATGAATTTTAATTTTCAAAATCACGATACTTTTTGTTTCTTTCTTCCTATAAATGCAGGGAAATATTAAATGTTACTAAGTTGATGGGTCTTGTGCAATGGAAATGTTAGTCGTGGAAAGTAAAGGTTTCTGATTGTTTCCCTTGAAAACTTTGGAATCTCCGCTTGGCGGTATTAGTGGGAAAAGTACATGACTTGAAGCACAAAAATGCAACGACAGTTGCTGTTTTCACAGAGATTGCTACACTGCTGATATGTGGATGATAATGATTCTTCATAATTTGGAGTGGTGTGGTGCAGTAATCATAAGTGTTGTTTAGTTAGTAAAAATTATAAAAAAAGGAATGGAAGTGATTTTTGTTCTAAAAAGTAGCTCCTGTTTATTTGTTTCTGGTTTCCGAGAAATGCAAGAAAACTATAAGTTTTACCAAAAATTTCTTGAACGAGTTTTTTGCTGCTTACCATTTCTTAAATGAATTGATGGAGCTTGGATAATAGAAATAGGAATGTCTTAATTTTTACGAAATGATTGTTGATTGTTTAATCTTCAAAACTTTGGAAGCTCCGCTTGGTTGTATTAGTACGGGTAGTGTGAGATTCCTACATGCACAAGCAGACAATGTTTCTCTGATGAAATGGTTGCGCCATTGTCTTAATGCTGATTTCGCATGTATAATTCAGTTGTCTTTTTCTTCTGGAGCCATTTAGTTATATTGCTTACCGAAGGAACTTTTTCCGTCAAGTTATGCCTTTACTTAACTGGGTTTCTAAGAGTGAATTGTTTTCTTAAAGTATTGAACTTGTGCAGGCAAATTTTGTGAAAGCAAACAAGCTACATTGTGTCGATCAGGCATTACTGCTTTGCGGTGTGCACAAGGGAGCTTTGTGTGTAGAAAGTTACATGGCCTTACTACTTACCAATTTTCTGCTTTCTATCAAATTTCTCATCATTCGGATGAGAAAGGTTTGAAACCGTTGTTAACTTATTCTTGTCAAAGAAATCAAGGAAAATGTAAGTTGTATGTATCTTCAGGTCTGTCATTTGTTGATTCGTTTCGGTCTAACAAGTGGCAATGCTGGCATTTGGGCAATGCCAAAATCAGTAGAACTTGTGCTTATTATAAGTCCGAGGAGTACAACATACAAGACCCACTGAATTCAGCTGAGGGATCAAGTGAGGCTGTTTTAGTGAAAGAAGCTCCTTGGTGGCAACAATTCCCAAAGAGATGGGTTATGGTGTTGCTCTGTTTTGCAGCATTTCTATTGTGCAACATGGATCGTGTGAGTATCCCCTTTAGAATTCGCTGACTTGGTACACATCCTGACAGTTAGAGTGCTGCTATTTTTCTTCTTTTTCTAATTTAAGTTTTGCAAGGTGCTTCATCATGCATTTAGCAATGTAAAACTTTGTAGTCGTGTTTCATTTCCTGAGATCAGTGTTCAACAATTGTATTCATCGAATGTGGTCAATGTTCCACTTACCATTATACTTGTATAACATCTATAACTGTTAGGTAAATATGAGCATTGCAATACTTCCGATGTCGCAAGAGTTCAACTGGAACAGTGCAACAGTAGGCGTAATTCAGTCTTCATTTTTCTGGGGATATTTGCTCACACAGGTATGAGTTTTACCTATCCAAAGTGATATCTTATAGGTATAAGAAACTTGGTATGTGTAGTTTGAAATTGTTTTTTTTTATTGAAGTCCTCTCATTCCAGTGCACATGCTTTTGTATACATATCTTTCATGCCCATAAAATTAGAGGACATTTTTACTCTTCATTTTTTTCTGCACTAGATTGTTGGAGGGATATGGGCTGACAAAATTGGTGGGAAGTTAGTGTTGGGATTTGGAGTAGTCTGGTGGTCGATAGCTACAGTTTTGACTCCCATAGCTGCAAGAATTGGACTCCCTTTTCTGCTAGTAATGCGAGCATTTATGGGTATAGGCGAGGTCAGTCTTTATGATTTCTCTTTAAAAATGGTTGAAATTGTAATCATATAAGAAGAAATGTGATTTCTTGTTACTAGTCCTATAATTTCTCGGCATGCTTTGTGTTTCATTAGAATGTTCTGGAAGTTCAAAATACTTTTCATTGTGGTAACTCTTCCAAGAACTGAATAAATGTGATTTCTTATCACTAGTTCTATGATTGCTCGATATGCTTTATGTTTCATTAAGAGTGTTGTGGCATGATTTGATAAATTACTAGTTTTTCAAGTTGAATTAATTTTTTTTGTCGGAGGCTCTTCAGTTAATAGGGAGTTTTCTTGTTAATGTCTACAAGCTTCTTACGCAGGGTGTTGCCATGCCTGCTATGAATAACATTATTTCTAAGTGGGTTCCAGTGTCAGAGAGAAGCAGATCACTTGCGATGGTTTACAGTGGCATGTATCTTGGTTCAGTGACAGGACTGGCAGTTTCTCCCGTGCTAATCCACAAGTTTGGATGGCCATCTGTATTCTATTCTTTTGGTTCCCTAGGAAGTATCTGGTTTGCATTATGGCTAGCAAAGGTAAAATTTCTCTTCTTTTTGTTAGTAAGGAGTGTTCTTGTAAATGTCTACATTTGATAGCAATAGAAATAGATGCGAGTATGACCTCAGATTGCAGTCCAGTTCAGGGATTTTAACTCTCAAAGATCCTATGTGGCCTTCTTTTATTTCACCTCAGGCATACAGCTCACCCATGGAGGATCCAACACTTAGTCCACAGGAAAAAAAGCTTATCTTGGGTGGTAGTGTATCAAAAGAACCTGTTTCTGTCATTCCCTGGAAGTTGATATTGTCAAAGGCTCCTGTTTGGGCTTTAATCATTTCTCACTTCTGCCATAACTGGGGAACCTTTATTCTTTTAACATGGATGCCTACATACTATAATCAGGTAATTTATCCATTTTAGAGTAAATGATGCGTGATCTACAGCTAGTGGACCAATTCATTTTTTTGGACATTGGACCTGGATTTTGAAACATATTCCTTCTCACTTCTTCTTGTGTTTTATCAGGATATTAAAACATAAAACCTGTATATTCAAATCAATAAAAAATAGCATCCCCATCTCTCATTTTTTTTCTTCTGTCGTATTCGTCCTTTTCTGTAATTCACATCAAATGTAGTTTTATACTCAAGTTAAAGCCGAAATACTTTTTTCTTTCTCAAGAAAAAGTTGGTTATAACTGCCAATATTGCTTTTTTATATAATGTTAATTTGTGAAATTATAATTCATAGATATTCATCTATAGTAATAAAATCTGAATTAATGAAATAATGTGATGATTACTTACTTGAAACATGCCAATGTACTTGTCCAATATTCAGTCATAGCAAATATGCAGAAGACTTTAGTTTTCTGGATTTCTTAGTAGATGCAGTTTAGTGAAAGATATTTCACAAGTAGATTTTCTTTTTGTGTTTCTTTATTTCACTGATGAGTACTAAGCTGCATTTCCATTTTCCTTCCTGATGATATTTCAGGTTTTGAAGTTTAACCTCACTGAATCTGGACTGTTTTGTGTCTTGCCATGGTTGACCATGGCCCTTTTCGCAAATATAGGAGGCTGGATTGCCGATACACTTGTGAGCAAAGGTTTTTCTATCACAACTGTTCGAAAGGCAAGTATTAAGGACTGCTTAACATTGTTTTTAATTTTTGGAGTTAAATTTCAAAATTCTTTTAGTTTAGCTAAAGAAATTAAAGGGCAGTCCTGTTCACACTGATAGTGTTATATTGTATTGGTGCTAGATTTCTAATTTATGCTTTCCAAACAAGGTTAGTCAATTCATCACTGAGAAGGCTAAACCGCTCTTTCCTAAGTACCTCTTTTCTTGCAGATTATGCAATCAATTGGATTTTTGGGTCCAGCCTTCTTTCTTACCCAGCTGAGCCACATAAGAACTCCTGCTATGGCAGTATTGTGCATGGCATGCAGTCAGGTTATTTTTTCTTTATTTAAGCTTCAGATGAGCATTTAAATCATAACCTTAAGATTATTAACTACAGAAGTTTGGGATTGATAAACAATACCACAGAAGTTTATTTGCATGGCGAACTGTTAACTTGATTTTGCAATGATCAATTCTCTTCAACAAAATGGTTTTGGACTAGTGTTGCATCATTTTATTAATCAGGCAAACTAGATATTTTCTGGGAAAATAGTGGAGAAATCGTGTTAGAAAGTATTTGCTCCTGCTGTCTAAACTCCTAAAATTTCCGATATCCGTCCTATGTTTATGTTAAATAAATACAAATGGTTCCCACAAGAACTGAACATCTGTTCAAAGATTACGCATGAACATGACTTTTCTATTTCCTTAGAACCTTCCGTAGATTGACCACCCTGACTTGCTTTCATGATGGCAGGGATCTGATGCATTCTCTCAGTCTGGTCTCTACTCCAATCACCAAGATATTGGCCCCCGCTATGCGGTGAGTTCATTATTGTTGGACTACAAAATATTAGTGACTTTGATTAATGAACTGGTTAAAAGTGTCATTCTCAATACTCACTTGTTAGCGAAAGATTTAATTGCTTATCATCATCATATCTATTTCTCGATAACCTATCTGTTTGGTTTATTTATCATAACACATGATTTGCTGGGTTCCTTGAAGGTTTACGGAACTTCACAGAATTATGTACACATCAGTTTCTGTGTGCAGATGCTAATAAAACTTGTTTTTGACAGGGAGTTTTGTTAGGACTATCAAATACCGCTGGTGTACTTGCTGGTGTCTTTGGCACTGCTGCTACTGGCTACATCCTTCAAAAAGGTGAGATCATATACAAATAATCTCCCAGCGAGTTTGTTGTGGGAATTGGGCTATATGATTATATCTTTTTATGCCAATTCAAGTTCGTTACTTTGTCCTGCAGGTTCTTGGGATGATGTGTTCAAAGTTGCTGTGGTACTGTACATCATAGGCACATTGGTCTGGAACATGTTTTCAACAGGGGAGAAAGTTCTCGACTAGAAAACGACCAACTAAACGAAAAAAAGCAGAAGAAATACAAGTACAGGAGACTAATGCAGTAATTTATGGACAAATTGGAAAGGCAAAAAAATCGACGTGCCAAGGAGTTTTACTACCTGACTTCGCAGGCGTCTTGTCTTGGGTGTTGGCTTTGTAGAACATTTACAAGTCAATACCATTCCCTTTCATCTCGTATAAGTAATTTTCAAAGATGAGCTTCTGATGTAGAGGAGGGGCAGTTTTACACCCTCACAGTACTCAGAATACATGTCATCTGTGAAAGCAAAACTAGAACAAATATAGTCTCCAATATTTTGATGCTAACTTAAACTTTTGAAGCATAAATATGGCAAAAAAAAAAGTGATTCAATTTGCCAAGAGTGAGAAGTTGCTGAGCAGCTTGCTGGTTGATTCTGATGGATGCCGAACTTGTTTGAGCAATTGGAGCGTAAATTGAGAATTAAAGAGGATGATGAGCAGCATTCATTTTTGAAATGAAAGATGTTCATGTTATTAAAACCTCATGTTGGTGTAAATGTAGTGATTTATGAGGTAGCCCATGAATCATGTCATCACAACTCATCCTACACATGTCCTTAAATTTTAAGAGCATTCCCAAAATAATCTTTACTGTAACTCTACTTTATTTTAAATTTATTACTCTACATTGTTCTTATATTTTAGATTCCTTAACTTATTTTTAGTAATAACACTTGTGAACTCTCTATATATCTGAAACCAAAAAGTAACTTTTACACACATTTCCTTTATTTTTTCACAAAAAAAAGTTTGATATAATATAAATTATTAAAAAATTAAATTTGATTAAATAATAAGTAAAAAAATTGATAAAATAAAAAATATGCTATAGAGATACAGTTGAAAATGCTCTAATATGTTAGCTTTTAATTTCTCTAGCCTATATGTTATTCTAAATCAGCCATTTGTAATTGCACATGGTCTACCCTCAATGTTTTTTCATGTTAAATTAAAATATATATATATATATATTTCAAAATATACTGTCAAAAATAAAAATAAATTAACAATCTCAGTTCAAATAAATAGAAAAATTAAAGAATTCTTACTTATTTTGACGAATTCCCGAATGTAAAAAGGAGAACACCAGATAATTAGGTAAACTATGACGGTTTGAGTTTAAATTTATAGGAATGCCGGGGTATTTTTGTTCATTTTTGTTTATGCTCGTTCAACATTGATCAATTATATGAATGTCCGATATCATGTTTTAAATTGCAAAAATGTCACTTTTTATTATCTCTAAAAATGAACAACAATGAACACTAAATGCATAACCTGACATTTTTACAATTTTAAACTCGAAATCGGACATTCATATAATTGACCAACGTTGAACGGACTTAAACAAAAATGAACAAACATATCCCGATATTCCTACAATTAAAAACAAAAAAAATGAACATTCCCTAATTTTCCACAAAACAAAAGCACGAAATAAGGAAGGGCAAACGTCAACTTCGCTAATATTAATTAATTGCATCACAAACACAACAATTTTCCAATAAATGAACTCTTTTATCATTTCAAATAATGAGCATTATTTCACAATAATAACATCATTCAATCATAAAAATTAAAATGTCTCTAAAAACATATAAAAATATTGACAAAACCCAAAACAATTAACCCCAAAATATAATAAAAAGAATCTTAATTTCCAATTTTTCTCCTACAAAACAGAGAAAAAGAAAACCCCACAAAATTAAATAAATATAATTACCAAAAGATCAATCAGTGCAAAATACCCACTTCTTCCCTCCACTGTGAATGATCATGCAATCTATACTTGTGTATATTCATATATTTAATTCTTATTCAGAATGTAATTAAGAAGAGAACCTCCAATCTTCTTTGTCACCCTCCCTGGTTTCTCTCCAGTCCTGTGATGCCATGTGAGACAAAGAAACAAACATCATGACAACTCCACAGAGAAATTAATCTTGCTGGCCCCATCACTTTTTAATGAAAGAAACCCTAAAAATTTCATGCATATATATGCATTTTCGACTTATACCTTCTCTTCCACATGTATTTGCTCTCACCTCCTTAATTGCACTCTTTAATGTCTTCCATCACCACAACCGCCATCACATCTGCTCTCCACCACACACTCTCTTTCCTTCGCCTTCCTCATCACTCTCTCTATAGTGGGTCCCAATTCCCTCTTGTGTACGTTCACTTTCAAACCGTATTTCATAAACAACGTTAACGACATTTTCTGCTCAATCTTATGCCCTTCCACCACCGTGATCCGGTGGCGGAGTAACACTGCCGCTGCCACAGACTTCATTTGAAGATATGCTAAGTCTTTACCTAGACATATTCTTGGCCCTGCGTTAAATGCTACAAATTTATAAGAATCGTGCTTGGAGCTCCATTGCCCTTCGTTAGTTAACCATCTTTCTGGTTTGTACTCTAAGAAATCCTCGCCCCACGTCGACTTCAACCTCCCCGAAGCATAGATCGAATAGGTCACCGACGATCCAGCTGGAACAAATGTACCATCTGGTAATACGTCGTCGTTTACGACATGCTTTGAGTCTTGTGGTACTGACGGGTATAACCTTAGGGTTTCAGACAATGCTGCTTTTAAGTAAACAAGTTTGTCCAATTCCTCAAAAGCCAAAGGCTCGTCAATCCAATTTGCCACGTCATCGCCACGTGTCTCAATCATCACTCTGCATAATTCTTCCAAAACCTTCTCCTCTACGGATGGGTTCTGAGTTAAAAGGTAGAAAAACCAGCATAAGGCTACTGATGACGTGTCACGTCCAGCTAGGATGAAATTGAGTGCCACGTGTTGAAGAAAAGTGTCTGAGTAGGACTCTTTTTTCTTCATGAACCTTGAGAGCAAATCATCGTGTGGCTCATCTTTCTCTAGCTTTTGTAACTCTTGCTTACGTGTCGCAATAACGTCCGTTAAATACTCATCTAGTTGGCCCAAGCTTCTACTCAGCTTCATTTCCATTCCCAGCCGAAACCATTTTCTTATCTTCCATATAACTTCAGGCAAAATAAATCTTTGCAATGAAGCTTCTGTGGCTCTGTCAAAAGCCGAAGCGAAGCCGTTTTTCGGTAAACCAAGCGCACATGTTTGTGGGTCTTTTCCAAAAGCCAAGCCACAAATGTTGTCAAAAGTGAGCCGAAGAAGAATGTCTTGAAGATCAACTGGCTCGGCTTCAAGCTGAGCCTTTTCGAGAATAGGGCAAAATCTTAAAGAAATGGCTCGGGTGACCCAGCGAGCCATGGCATGGCGGAGAGTCCTCGTGGTAAATTCGAGTGCGGCGGTTTTACGCTGGAAGAGCCACGTGTCACCATCGGAGTTGAAGATGCCTTCACCGAGAAGGTCGTGAAAAACGGCTTGCCACGTAGGACCTTTGGGGTAATTATGGAAATGGGTTTTCAAGACGTGCTCGATGTTTCTCGGATCGCACGTGACTGTCACGAGACCTTTCTTTTTGGCCAAAAACGGCACCGCACAGATACACGTCTGATAAGTTCCGCCACACGCGCGAAGATTCTCACAGATCCAGTCGTGTAAGCGGTCAGCATTCGCAATTAGCCCTGGAAGACTGCCCAATAAGGGCCAGACACGTGGACCTTTCAAGCTCCTCGAAATGAATGTGAACCATAGAAGGTATGCCGTGACAGCGGAGAAAAGAAACAGCGCCGTGGTTATATCCATTCCCTCAAAAAATAAAAAACAGAGGGAAATTTGGAGGAAAATAAGAGGAACCCAGAAGGAGTTATGGGGTGAGAAAAAATGGGTAGGAAGTAGAATGGGCTAAAAGTGGCTCATTTGAGAGGTGTGTGTGAAGTGGTTGTTGTAATGAAGAAGAAAGAGGAATGGGGTGTAGTACAAAAGGGGATGTAATGAGAGAAGAGATTTATAGGTGAAATGCATTGAAAGCAATAACTAAGGCCAGACTGGTTCTTGAAATTGTACCATTTCTCTCTTCACTCCCTCACTACCCATTGCAATATTATCAAAATTAATGCACTGAGAAGTTGTTGAGATGTGGAAATGTAACGAAAAGAGGGCATTGCATTAGCTAGAAACCTCAAAAGGTCGAGTGATGAGTGAGGTGAGGTCCATAAATCATCCCACAAACACCTAAATTTGCAGGCAAAGCAAGAGGGCTCATAAATTCAGGAATTTAATGAGTTAGTTGAGGAACTAAAAGACAGCAAGAGTGACTAAATGGAGAGAGAGAGAGAGGAAAGAGGAAATCATCCATTAATTCTCTCTCACTCACGGACACACATGCATGTTTTATTGCATCAACCATATGTTTCGGTTCTCAATATTCAATAATGGCCTTTGTTTCATTGAGAGCAAGATCAGTGCGACCTTTTTATTTTTCTTTAAATGAAATGAGTTTGTCTTAATTGTGTGGACTTTTGAGGTTAGGGTTGGGTGAGAAACCTCTCACCAATTTATAGCATTTGCTTATTGGATTCATTCTTTTGCTTCTTACACTTTCTCACTGTATTGTTTTTATGTTCAAAACAAATATCTGAATCTAAAATTGTATCGTTTTCGATAAGAACAACAACATCAAATATGAGTTCTTGGATGAGGATGATCTTACTAAGAATATTATAAAATTTTTTATCCTCCGTAAGTTATGTAAAATTATGTATTTTTTTTCATCTTTTTGTTGTATAATGAAAGTGTTATATTTATTTTTAAATTACATAATTTTATATATGTTATATAATAATTAGGTGATGACATTCTCACCCAAAAACTCCCCTAACATTAATATTAATTAACCATCTTTTCATTTTCAAAATTGGATTTGATCACAACGTATTCGTTTTTGTGGACATATGATCCTGAGAATTAATCAACATTGAATGGAATTACATCAACTACACTGCTCCAATTCTTAGTAGGTTGGTTGCGATTATAACTTTAATAAACTTGGTAATACATTCTTAAAAAGAAGGCACTAATTACAAAATTAATTTAAACTCCAACCAATTACAAGAAAGGAAACAAACGTTGTATACATATTTAATTCAGTTATTGATAGCTTCTGCAGAAAAATGTCTGATAAAAATCTCACAGTTTTGACCTTTTCTACCTATTAATGTTATGTTTATGATAAGAAAATGTGTGCCCAAAATCAAAGTCAAATCTAACGTTGGCCACATTCATCTCAATGTTGTTGCCTTTATCATTTTTTTTGTTAGTAAATATTAAGAAAGAGGCCGGACTAACACACGAATCAGATTTGACGATCAGAGCTTGTATGTCTTCCTTAGAATCGAAGCTCGTACCCTCAATGTGTTTGTTAATCCTTTTACCGTTGAACCACAGACAAGACAAGAGATTGTTATTGCCTTATCTATTCTTCTTCTTCTTTTACTTGTGAAAAATATGCTTCCTTAATTTTATTTTCTATCCTGTTTGAATGTCACAGAAACCTACTTCAATTTAAATACTCAAACCTCAACAAACTAGTTCAACTATTGGATGTTGAATTCACAATCTCAAACAAGTTCAATAACAGAACATAATTTAAAGATTCTTTTCTTTAAGTACAAAAATCGCTAAAAATGACGACTAATTTTAAACTCTAAAACGCTGAAAGCTAAAAACTTTACTATCTTTGACTCTAAAATATTCATTCTAAACATTCTATTTTTTATCCAACTATTTTTGGTATGTAGTTGGACTTCAACCATTTTAAATCAAACTACACCTTCTCAGTAAAATAATACTCTCTCCGTCTCACAATATATGTCGTTTAAGGTTTTTGTACACAGTATAAGAATAAATTTAATTTGTCTTAAGTTGGTGTTTAATTTACTATTCTAACCTTTAACTTTAGTATATGAAAAGAACCATTAAATTAAATTTGTATTTGAAATATAAAACTAATGAGGATAATATTGGAAAAAAATATTAAATGCTGCATTGGAAGTGTAAAACAACATATAATATGAGACAAATATATTTTCCTAAAACGACACTTATTATGGGACAGAGAGAATAATAATAATAATAAACTGCAGCTCATCTTTCGAGCAACATGTGAATAACTTGAGAGTAATTCTGATAATTTGTGTTATTTATCTTATAATTGTATCATATAATTTTTAATTAAATATTATTATTAGTGATATAAATATTTTAAAAATAAAATTTATATTATTTATTTTATAATTTAAACATATACTTATAAATTGTATTATTATATAAAAAATTATACCAATATTAACTTAAAGTAAAAATAGTGATAAGTAAACCATAAATGAACCGATGGCACATAAGCCACTGCAAACAAAGCAATTCGATAATATTCGACGTTGACTTTTGTGAGTATTTTTTTTATCTGAGCTATTTGGGTATCCTAAAATAATATTTTCATTTGAGCCGAGTAAGATCACAAGGGCGACAAAGCTCTTCTAACCGAATTTTAACACAACTGCGTATCCAGGATGTAAACTCGAGATCTCTGCTAAGTTAAAACAACCTCACGCCAATTAATTTACGCGCTCACTTTGTGGGTATGAATAAGGAGAGATAGATTTGACTTTTATCATTTCCTCTGCATGCAGTCGACTAAACCAATAGAATACTATCTCAACTTGAATTTATTATCTCTCTATTCTCTTTAATTGATTTTGTATATTTTTAATTTTTAATTTAAAAAATTTTAGCATTTAAATAAAATAATTAACCTATTTACTTTTTTGTTAGTCAAGTGCTCACAATATATTGTATATCATCTCAATTTATAAAATCTCACTCTCTCTATTCTTTAATTTTTGTTAATTTAACAAAAGATTCCAAGTGTAAAAATTTTAGCTTTCTTAATTTATGTAAAAATCCAAAATTGACAAATATTTGAGAACGGAGGGAGTAATATTTATACAAAAATTTATTTCTCAATGAAATAAGATTCCAAGTGTCAATATTTTAGCAATGTTAACAACTTTAATATAATATATAGAAATAGATAGAATATTAATGTATCGATACTTATTTCATTTCTAATTAAAATTTTGTCAATTAAATAGGATGTCAAGTGTCAACATTTTAGCAATAATAACAACTTTAAAATAATATATAGATAAATTTATTAGTGTAATGATATTTATTTCCTTTCCTATAAAAAATCCATGTGTCAATGAAATAAGATGTCAATTGTCAACATTTTAGCAATATTAATAATTTTAAAGAATAAATAAATAGATAGATTGATGTGACCAAGTGCAAAAAATAAAATTTTATTTTATATATAAAATTTTAAAAATAGTAGACTTTCATTTAAAACGGCTTATGCACTTAAAATTAAATAAAACAAAAAACAAAGTTTGCGAAAGTATAGAGCTAATTTTTTTTTCAAGGCAATCATTTAAATACACATCTATGAGTTTTTTTTTATGAAAATGTCAATTATCATTTTCGTTTATGTTCATACGAGCAAATATTATATTTTCTATATAGATATGTCCGATTTCAGTTTAAATATACAAAAATGTGTAGCCTCACTAATTTTGTATATTCTCTCTCACTTTTAATATTTTTACATGCATATTAATTAATTATATTTAATTTCTTCTCTTTTACCAATTAAATACTCTCTTTTTTAATTCATTCTCTAATTGTAGATTTGTTTTCTCAATCATTTTTCTGTTTCCAGATTGATTTTTCTCTTCATTTTTTCTTTTTAATTCTCTTTTCAATCAAGACAACAATTAAGGAATGTTCGGATATACTTATACATGTTCATATAGGTTCCTTAAATATTGTACCAAAACTTTATTTATTTTAAACATAAATGAACACGAATGAATATCATTAAATATTTTGGTGATTATCAATAATTTATTTAATTTAATATTTTTTAAATATACTAAACACTGATCGTAAACATCATTAAACATTTATATGACCATCAATATTTGATCAGTTACACAACAACAAACAACCATACTCTTTCGAACATCGATTATAAAATGATGTTCGATTAAGTTCAACGCAATCTGCAAAATTTAAAACAAAAACAACAAATTACTATACTATTTTGAAGGAGAATTATAAACTGATGTTTGTTTATGTTCAACATAGTTTACAAAAGTTAAAAACAAAAACAACCATTCTATTTTAAACATCGATCATAAAATGATGTTCATCAAACATTAAATTTTAAATACCACAATAACAAAATAATATAATGCGAACATTAATGTGTCATGTAATGTTCATTTATGCTTATTAGTATTCATTTATATTGAATGCTAACAGAAATTAAAAGCACACAGATCCTTAAAAGCGTTGTTTATAACAATTTAATGAAATATTAAAATTAGATCAAATCATTATATGATTTTTAAAATGTTCATTCATGTTCATATATATTTAAAAATGAAGTTTTAAAAATATATAAACAACATACATGAACATAAATAAATATATCTGAATATTATATGATTGATGCCTTGTTCGAAAAGAGGATGAAAAAAAAGAAAAATCAACCTGTAAAAACGAAAAAATAGTAGAAAAAATAAATCTATAATTAGTAAGTGAACTAGTCGTAGAACCCGCACGATGCAGCGGAACATAGTTTATTATTATTTATTAATATATGTAAAATATTTTATGATAATGTAAAATTAAATAAAAATATTTATAATATTTAAAAATTAGATATACATTAAATAAGATAATTTTATTTGTTAATCATGATGTCATTATTGATTTTGAATTTTTTTACATAAAAATTTGTTTTGTAAAATTACATACATTGTCCTCACTGCTGAATATGAATGAGAATTATAATTGTTTGACGTTTATCATATTCAATAAAAGATTTAATTTGGTCAGCAAACTCTCTATATAATGTGCAATTTATAATTTGGTCAACAAAAGAAACACGCAAATATATATAATATTTACTTCTTATTTTTAAGTTGAATTGTTGAATTCACCTTTGTTACATAACCCAAGGATATTCCGAATAGTAGTGACATTTCAAGTCATTTCTAATTAGAGAAATGATTAGATTAAACTATATAAATAAATAGATGTAATACTTATATAGAAATTTTTTATTTATCGTATAAGTAAAAATCTTTTGATTGTTGCATTTCAAAAACTGTCATTAATTTGACAAAATAATAGAAGTATCTCTTTATTGTACGATCATCAACACCAACTCCATCATAGTTGCATATTCAAAAAAATGGCATATTAATAAACAATTGGTGTATAATCACCATCATTCAATGCCACATTAAATTATTTAGTTGAATAGAGTGAATTTTCCTTCTTCATTCTCAAACCTAATTACCGTAGCTGACTTTTTAGTTGTTGCTTGAATATTATCATTTAAAAATATAAAAAAAGGAAAATTAATGCAAATAATCTTATAATTAAAAATAATTCAAATAACATAATTAAAGTATTGTTAATGATAATAACTTACTTTATTATCAATGAGTGTCAGCCTTATCTCTTTTATTTGTTCGGGCTTATGAATTAAAAATTGGCGTTTCCTAAATCTCAAGACCTTAGCTCTCATTTTTCTTTGTTCATTTGCGCATTAAACTTTTTAATAGCGGTATATCCCTTGAGCATTGTCATCATACAAAAAAATATATTTTAAATAAGATAAAAATCACAATATTGCCAAACAATATATACTATAATTTTTAATAATAATAGAACTAATAATAACAACAAAGATAAATTTCTCATTTTAAATCTAATTTTTATACACAAAATTTTTGTATTTAAAATATAAAAAATTTTAGTTAATGTGATTTGAGAATTCAAATCTAATCTATTAATTATAACGGAAATTTATTAACTCTATTAAAATTTAATTTTTACACGCAAATAATTTATATTTAAAATATAAAAATTTCAATTAATATAATCTGAGAATTACAAAATATTAAATTTAATCCAATAATTACAACCAAAAATTCATTTACTCCTTTAAAATCTAGTCTATACACACAAAAAGAATTTAGTCATTTGACCCATCGATGCAACAAAATCTTGTATATTAATTTCTTTGTATGAATCTAAACTATAAAATATTATATTTAGAAATTATTTTTATAAAAAAATTGAGATATTTAAAATATAAATAATATAATAATAATTTTAAATAAAAATTATTGTTAGAAATAATCTTTATAATCTAGTTATTAGACTTGTGCAATATGATGGAATACCATATATTAATTTACTTTTGTGAATCTAAATTATAAATATTTTATATGAAAAATATTTTATGCAATAAATTTCAATATTTGAAATATAAAACAGTAGTAAATATTTTAATTAAAAATGTATTCTATTTTATGAATTGAAAGCTACATATTTTTTTGAACGTGGTATCTATGTTTAAATATATTACGATGAGTTTTTTGATAATTAGTTTTAAGTTTAAGAATTCTTATCTGAAATCAATTGGTCAATCATGATTATTTTGACTTGAAGAATACTTAACTTAAACCGATTGATAATTTTTTTATATATTTATTATAGTATATTAATAATTTTTATATCTTACTTTTTTACACTGAATTATTTTGGAAATAAAATTTTACCTAAATATTTTTTTGTGTTTTCAATGATCTCGATATTTTGAAACAATTCATGTAATAATGTATTATTAAATCACTATATTGATCCACTCTAAATAAGCATTATAAATAATATCTAATTATTTATTTTTTTAAAAAAAATTATTACTATATGTATGAATAATATTTTTTTATCAATACATGAGCAAAATTTTATTTTCAATTATTTTTTGTTTTTATTTAATATTTAAAAAATACATTTTTATTATCACATTAGTTGAAATTAATAAATAATCTTATCGTAATTATTTAAAAAGTGTGCAATATATATAAAAATTGAAAATTTTTAAAAGAATATATATATATATATATATATATATATATATATATATATATATGTATATGCACACAATAAATAAGATAATCTGCATAACTAATGAGACCATCATTAAATATTCACAAATCTAAATAATAAAATCATTATTAAAAATTTTAAAATCTAATCAATCATTTTTGTTAAACCAATTTTATATTGACAATTAATTATCAAATTGATTTTTTCGGGTAATATCATACCAAAATACTAAAACTATAACCAGTTATTAAATCTTTTCGTTTTTTTTTTTTGAAGTTTACCAAATATTTTTAGTCAATGACAAAATTTTTGCTTTTTTATATTTTTTTTTACTATTTTAATATAATAGTACTTCATATTAAATCTTTTATTTAAACAAAATACACAATAATTTTTCTATATATTTATTAATTTTGATAAAACTCTAATATTTTATTGATAACTAAATATTCACAAAAATATTAAAAACCTAATAAATTTTGTATTTTTTAAAAAATAATATCTAATTTTAACTTTACATATCCTTTTACATTAAAAAAATAAAACTAAATACACCATTCATTTCATTTATAAAATTTAAAAAAATGAATTAAAGATTACTGTATAGCTAGCCAAATTAATTTTGTATTATATTGTTCATCCTCATAATCTCATAAGCATATTGTTTAATCTTAAGATCTTATTTGCTCAAGTGATAATAAAAATATCCAATTTGTTGTTATATTATTTTTTTATAAAAATATATTAGTATAAATATAAGTAATATTTTTATCCATGATAAATAAAAGTTTTGAATAATTTAATTATTTATTTATCTATTTTTATATCTTATTTATATTTTAAAAAGTGAATTCTAAAAATATATTAAATTATCACATTATTTATAATTAACAAAAAATATTTTATTGTAAATATAAAAAACTATATAATAATTATAAAAGAATATTATAATTTTTATGATTAAAAAAAATTTTAAAAATATCGAAATACGAACTCAATTAAAAATATTTTTGTTATGATTAACAAAAAACCATTAAAAATTAAAAAGTGACATATATGTTAAATAAATTTTATATTAAGAATTAATAATCTAGTTAGTTATTTGAATATTTTAAACAAATAAATACAATTTATAATTTTTCTCTAAAATTTACACTTACAAAAATATATTTTTTTAAAAAATATTATTGCTTAAATCATGTGTGTGTGAATACTATTTTTTGTTGAATGAAAAAAATGTCTGTAACGTCCTGGAATTTAAACGAACTAAGTTATATGGAAAATAACTTAAAACAGAAGTAAATCAGATCGATTCAGTTAAGTGTAGAAAATTCTGCAGAGAATTGCAGTGAGCACGGTCATGAGCACGCCTTCGTGCTCATGTGTGCTGAAGAGCACAACATTGTGCTC
>CANYCX010300759.1:0-24892 GCA_948193385.1 Breynia disticha f. nivosa
CTTTTGAACGGTATTTATGAATGTTATCAAATTAATACAGTTCCATATGAATGGTGTTGAGGAACAGAATATTCTGCATAATTTTCAATCCTGGGAACAGAAAAAGGTTTTAATTAGTTTACCAGGAAGATTCATGTGCAGATCCATATTGTTGTTCGAATTACGCTTAATCTTTGTTAGCTTCCAACAATATGGAATCATGTTAGCCTAAGCAAATCAAAAGTGAAACCAACAATTAGTTGAAGTTTCTCTGAACGACTTGTCATCGGATTGTGGAGTTGTCGAGTTTTTCACAAATCAATTTTAAGTTAAAATTTTTGCACAAATTAATTTAAGATTTTCGTTAATTTTTGCTGAATCCACTATAATTGTAGGATTTTTGTTAATTTTAGTGAATGGTGCTTGCTATAATTGTAAGATTTTTGTTAATGAATGCGCTATAATTACGAGACTTGTGCCATAGTTGTAAGATTTTTGTTAAAATTTTACTGAAATCTACTATAATTATGAGATTTTCGTTAATTTTTGCTGAATTCGTTATAATTGCAAGATTTTTGCAATAATTGTGAGATTTTCATTAATTTTGCTGAATTTTTCATAATTGTGTCAAATAATAAAGGAAAACAAAGCCTTGTAGAAGAAAGTACCACCTTAAAAAAATTGACTTTTCTATTTTACTATCTTAGATATTCTTATTTTACCATATTTATTCCCATTCAGTTAAATTTATTCCTATTTTACTGTTATAATATATATTTTTAACGCATATATGAAAGATGATGCATATTTGTATAAATATGTAAATTGACCAACTTTACATCCTAAAGACAAATTATTTAAGTATCTCCAACAAATTGTACACCAACTTTAGAACACACTTAATTAATCAAAATCAAATATGGGAAAATTAATTACTTTTGAAGAAAATATAAAATGCATATCATTTTCAGCAAACAAATTTAATTTTAGACTAGGAATGGGGAGGGGCCGCGCGAACGCAGGCCCCCACTACCACAAATTATGACGTAGGCTCTCCTACTTTGAGGAGACCTTAGGGCAGCACCCCTCCTAAGTGCAATGGAGGTCACTACCCTAGGCCATAGGCCTTCCTGATCGCCCATTGACCCCGTCCAGGTAAGTATGTTGCAATGTTGGTTCCTACTCTCTTTTATACAAGCTCGTTTCCTCTCCTTTCTCAACTTCCTCGATGTGGGATTTCTCTACTTCTCCAGCTCTCACTCACTTCGCCCTCCCATGTTTGCTGGCTTGCAACACCATTAAATCAGTAATTATTGGATCATTAAAAGTCACAAAACGAATTTAGCAATGTTGGATTCTTGAATTGAGTGGTTAAATTGATTGATTGTTCTTCATCAGAGAATATAATCACAAGCATAATCATACATTACATTCAAAATTTAAAGGAATAAAAGACAACACCAAATGAAATTATTCTGACAGACTTGTTTTCAACAAGTGTTTTATTTGTTTAGCTTTCTTCACTTGTTAGGTGCCTAACTTCCACTCGCATTTTCTTTCTGCTATTGCTGGTTATTGAATTTGAGAAGGCACCATTAAATAACTCTGCATCAAGAGCAATAAGTTTATTAACCAAACCACAGGGTCAGCTGTCTTCTCTGAGTTTCTTGTATTCTTCTAAGGTCAACAATGAAGCCTTCGCTTTCAGCCAATCTGCTGGCTTTGGCATGATAATGGCAATGTATCCTTCTCTATCAGCCTGTAAAATTGAACAGAAAGAATCAGATGAACATATAACAATAGTAATGCAAAGTGTAGGATTGTATGATCTTATGCAAAAACATAAAAAGATAATATTCCTTTGAATGCAAAACACAGAACTACAACAACTCGTCTAGTTTCTGCCGCTGCAACGCGAGTTTAATAAATTTTCATGCTTTAAACATTCAGAAAAACAAAAAGTATGTAGTAGGCAGACCCAGTGCTGCTGCAATCAATATTATAGCAAGCAAGCGCAGCTATTTGAACTATATAATGCAATCACAGATTCTACAGAGCACAGATTTGCATTCTTATAATCTTCAAAAACAAATGTCATCCTTGTTTCATAAATTTACGAAGTATGATCATATACAGAAACAAGTACGCGATTAACACAAAGTACTAGACCTAATTCATTCATTAAAAAGGCATCCCTGTATCCAAGTTCTTCTACAAGTATGCACAGAACAATTATCTCACCAATGAATTAAGCAACTCCGGCTGTTTAATGAGTCTGTCATTCACCTCCAAGAGAGAGCCTTTGACACAACACCTTAACAATAACCAACACAAATCTTATTAGTATCAAATAAAGAAGACTGTGATCAACACATTGCCTAGAATTAACACAAGACAATTATTAATAACCAAACTACGCTGATCCAACACGAAAGCGCGAATTTTTCAAGAAAACAATTATTTGAAGAAAAGAACACCTCACAAAATGGCAAAAATAAGCTTTCTTTCTGACAGTACCTCACAATGTAAGAATTGTCACTTGTATTGACTTTACACAAAGCCGTGTTCGATTCAAAATGTTGCGCATTCTGCAAGAAGAGTCACCAATATAAGATCCTTGAGCAAACCTTATTTTAAAACAAAAAAAAAACATCAGATTAAATTTTATAAATGATACCTTTTTTCTCTTGCCAGTAACCTTAATGGAACTCCTATCAGACTTTCCAACATTAAAATCCACACTAACAATCCCACCTTTATCCTTAAAAGCAACATGTCCCGTTGCTAGTCCAATTACACACAACCTAACAAGTTCCAGTTCAGATAATTCAAATTAAAAAACAATCAAAACATAATACAAAAAAACTAAAAAAGTTTAACAGATTACCCATTGGCGTGTCGATAAACATACTGGTCATGACCAGGCTTTATAAAATCTGCGAGAAGAAAGAAGCAATGCACAGTAAGCTATTAGAGTATGCTCAGCGTGCCAATGAGTTTGATCACAGCTATAAAAACGGAGGCGTTTTACCAGGAGCAAAGAAGAGAGAGTAATTGGCTTGGACAGCGGAAGAAGGGAGGAGAGGGAGAGTGGTGACGTCAGGGAGGAGAAGGTCGTGTACTTCTTCTTCTTCTAGTTGATGTTGGGTTTGGATTGTTGGGTTGTTGTCGTGGCGGTCGTTCATTGGTGGAGGAAGAAAGAAAGTGTGGTTTGGGTTGTTTCGTAGTCCTTTATGTTTTGGTATTACAACTGAACTCAACTGGAGTGGAGTTTTGCGGCGGTTTGGTGTTTGTTTGGCTCCGCTTTCAATTGTCTGACCGACAATTTGACGTTTACACCTCAATTTTTTTTTTTCGAAGTACTCTTTTCATCATAATAGATATTATTTAAGATTTTATACACTTATTAAAAATATATTTAATATATTTTATATTAATATAGAATTGATTAATATTAAAAAATTATTAAATTAAATTTATATTAAAAATATAAATTAACAAAAATAATATTAAGAAATATTAAATTTCTTAGTATTAAAAATTAAAATGATATATAATATAAAGAAATATATATTTTAAAACAATATTTGGTGCGTTTGGTATTGTTGTTTGCAAAAACTACAGCAGCTTTTGGCCACCAAAAGCAGTTTTTGGATGTTTGGTAACGCTAAAAAACTGCTTTTATTAAAAGTGCTTTTTTAGAAAAGCTACTATTTGATGCTTTTTCAAAAAGCAGTTTTTTGCTTTTAAGTGTAATTCTTCATTTTCTTAACAAAATAATTTTTTTCAATTTTAATTTAATTTTTATAAAATCTAATATATTTTAATATATGATTTTATGATAAAAAAATTTAATCAAAAATATTAATTATTATTTCTAAAATAAAAATAAATTTTATTTAAAAAATTTTAAAAATTATTTTTAATATTTTTCTTTCTAATTTGTATTATTAGCATTTAAATAATTTGAAATAATAGTTTTTATCATAATTTTTAATATATTTTTATAGTTAACAGTAATTTTTGAATAATACGTTACCAAACGGTTGTCTAATTTTTTTAACAGTAATTTTAGAAACAACACTTTTTTCTAATAACAACAACAGTTTTCAACAGCAATTCCAAACAGACCCATTATTGTATGGGACAGAGGAAATACCAATTTTTAGAAATGACACATGTTCTCATAATATTCAAAAGGGGATTTTTTCATACTTGAGGGAAAAAAAGTCTCTCTGTTCCAAAAAAAATATTATAAAATAATATTTTGAATGTCCTAAAATAATTGTTGCTTGTTATTTTTTATACAATTTTTTAGAAAATATTCTCGTAATAATTTTATATTTTAATGACTTTTGCTTATTATTATGCCTATTAATAAATATTTTTATCAAAAAATATTTTATGAAAAATAAAAATTATAAATATATTAACTAATATATAAAAGGATAACGGAGAGTAGGTATGGAAATGTACTTCCAAGTTAAAAATAAATAATTTTCTGAAAATAAGGTTGTAGAAAATTTTATTTTCCGTGTTGACTTTAAATTATTTTCCTTTGACTATATTTTCCTAGCAAACAAACATCATAAAACAAGAAAATTATTTTCTAGGAACATCATTTCATTGAAACAAACAATATGCTAAGAATAATTATTATTTTTCGTTGAATTTTAAGTTATAATTTTGGTAACTTATTTTCCGTTAGTAAAAAAACGTTGGAAAATTAAGAAAATATTTTCTTAGAAAATGAATTCCTCCAAACAAACGGAGTCTTAAATTCGTCTGTTGTTTTTTACGAACAATTTTCAATGAATTTTGTCGAAAATTATTATGTCGTTATACGTCTCTTGCTTGGTTGTTTCGTCATCAGCTGGAACAAAACAAAAAAAATCTATGATATTATTTATTCTTTAAAAAAACTTGTGTGAAGTACAAATTTTCTTTTATGAACTATCATGAAAGATATTAAATAAGAGAAAAACACAATGAAATCCCTTTGACTAGCCTTTTGTAGAGAAATCTATTTTGTGTTCTCAATTACTTACATTATTAAATAAAAAATGTTTTCATTCTAAAATTCTCAACGACTCAATGTGTTTTCACCATTCAGACTCCGTAAGGATAAAAAGTACGTTGAGGTGACGGTTCCTTGGCTGCATAAAAAGTAATTTCCAACAAATAAAAGTTAAGCTTGACAATTTCTAACTCGACAATTGAGAGTTTACGATTATAGCACAATAGAATAATACGAATTCAATTTTTTAATATATGTGTCATAAACAGTGATCTATGATAGAAAAAACGAAACGATTATGATTTTTTAATCATTTTCAACCCTACGTCTACGAGTAACAATTTCGTTTAGCGGATTGTAATTGTGTCAATTGCTTTTGTTATCAAATATCAAGATTTACGTCACAAACGATGGAAAAACTGAATTTGTATCATTCACATTGTATCTAATTGTATATTTGTTAATCGTGTTTTCTCGGAAGAACAAGTACTTACCGGCTTTAAGAGCACATTGAGGTGGGCAAAGGAACTTGCACCAAAAAGTGTGCTTCTTACGCTTGCAACCACGGTTGCATTTACGAAGGCAGTTCGGATCTGCCTCAGCTTCTTCAACAATCGCCAGCACCAAGAAGCACAAAAGCATGCACATCATTATTTTCTTCGTCATTTTTTCTCTGCCCGAAATTTATTAAAACTTCTAAAAAAATGTTTGCTACAAATAATATATATATGTATAGCAAACAAATTTCAGATTATGAAAAATGAGAGAGAGAAATCTCCGGTCGAGCAGTTATGAAGGCAAAATCTCTAATTTGGGTTCAATTTATAAGGGATATTGGTGGTGGCTTAACTTAGAAGAAACTGATCAGAATATTGTGGAACATTTTGTGGTTGCAATTTTCTAAATTTGGTTATACATAATAAGAGGATGTGATTTAGGTAGCATTCTGTAAACTTCTGTCACTAGTCAAACTTGGATCCACAATTGGTAAATCATAGCTAACATATACTTCTTTCTTTGGTCGGAGTCTCGGTATCTTCGACCCACTGGGCGAAGACTAATCCAGTTCGGGAGGAATTCTGGGTGGTTAGGTTTCATTCCCCTCCCAAGCAGCGTTGTAGGGTATCGAACCGCAGTCTGAGCTACTAAATTCAGCCCAATCACCAATAAAACCAAGACATGTTTAGTCTCATAGACTTCTTTTTGGTGCATATGATTCATTGCTCATACCAGGATTGGAAAATCTTTTGAAACAATAATTATAACTTTTAAACGACAGATTTAATGATAATCTGTGAGATTATGACCCATAATCAGAATATCAGAACTCTCTATTATAAAGGTTTTGCCGGAGTCGGTGGGACATGGACTCCACTGCCCACTCTTAAGGTATCTTTGCCCAGATGACACATTTTTTTCAATAATAAATTGTATTATTTGAACAATAATAACGGTATAAAAATTATTGAACAAGTATAAATAAATTATGCGATATCTATTTATATTTATACATGCATTGCATCGATTCCAAACTCAAAATATATTAAATAATATAAATATAACATGTAAGATATCTTTGTGCATGCAATAATGTCAATTTTAAACTCAAATTAGATAAGTTATTTGTCATGGTTTTGAACTTAAAGTTGCAGATTCAACCATGATGTTAAACTATTATTTTTTGTTGTTAGTGTAATATTGAATAGTTAAAATTTGAAATTTAATCAGAAATAAATAAAATAATTAATTCAAAATATTATTATTTTGTACTAGATCTTTTGATATGGAATAAATTTTCTTTGAAGATTTATTGAAATAAATTGAATTACTTGCTAAAAAGTACCATTTGACATCGTAATTTTAAAAAATATAACAATTTTTGTCAGACAAAAACAGTTTTAAGTATTGGCAATATGAAAAAGTTTTTTTTTTACTGAAAGTGCTTTGATAAATAAATTATTTTTTAAAAAGCTATCATTTGGTTTTTGTTAAAAAAATAGTTTTTTACAACATAATATTTTATTTCTTTAATAGTTTTTTAATTATAGTTATGATAAAACTTTATAATTTAAAATATTAATTTTTACTTATAAAATTAAATAAACATTAAAAAATGCAGTATTTTTTTCGAATTTGTATTTCACCATTAAAATAATTTATTTACTCAAAATTTTAAAATTATTTTACAGTTAACAATAATTTTTTTATGATATGTTACCAAAGTGTCATTTAATTTTTGTAACAAAAATTTTAGAAACTACAATTTTTCTCATTACAATAACACTTTTTAATAGCAATCTTAAACACGCTCTAAAAAGGATATGAAAGTAAGAAAAATAACTTAATTAAGTATATAACACTTCTAATGCCGCTAGTGTAATATATTATATAAATGTAAATAAAAAATGCAATATATATATTCGTATTTATATATGCATTATATCCATGTCAAACTCAAATATATTAAATAAAAATAAATAAATAAATGCAAAATCTATTTGTACTTCAAAAAATAATTAAAAATTCAAATTAGATCAATTATTTATCATGATTTTTTTACTCAAAGTTTATATATTCAGACATAATTTTGATTTTTTATAAGTGTAATAATAAATGGTTAAATTTTTGAAATTTAATAAGAAGCAAAAATTAATTCATTAAAAAATATTATTGATGTTACTGAAATAAAATAAAGTATAGGGATCGAATCATAACATTTTCACCAGTTCAACGACGAGGCTGACAATTACCTTCAAGTCCGTTGAGAATGCTGACGAGTTAAACGACCTCATACTTCACAGGCTTTACTCGCACTGTCGCACACACGTGCGAAGGCAATCGCAGCTCAAATCTCTCACAGACACTTCATCCACCGAGATCCAAGAACACTCGCTTACAACCACCACCGAGTCTTAACGGTTCCGCTAATCTTTGATGCACTCGATCTCTTCTCCCTCAACCGCATTTCAATCTCTGTAGTTCAACAATTTATCGATTTGCCATGGCTTTCATGGCGGTTTTGGAGTCCGATCTCCGCGCTCTCTCCGCCGAAGCTCGCCGACGCTACCCTGCGGTTAAGGACGGTGCTGAACATGCTATATTAAAGGTTAGATAAATATCAAATTTGTAGAATTAAATTAACTTAAAATTAGATTAAGCTTTATGCTTCATTTTGTTTAACTATAGTGTTGTTGATTTTTTTTCCGTTTGAATTTAATATAGAAAAATTTAAGGTTTAGATTAAAAAATGCTTTACAAATCAAATGAAATTGTTCGTTTGTTTAATTCATTGTTGTTACATGTGTGTACTGTGTAGCTTCGATCATTGTCTGGACCGAGTGAGATTGCGCAAAATGATGACATTTTGCGGATATTTTTGATGGCGTGTGAAGTGAGGACCGTGAAGCTTAGTGTTATTGGTCTCTCGTGTCTTCAGAAGCTCATTTCTCACGATGCTATTGCGCCTTCGGCTTTGAAGGAGATACTTTCTACGTTGAGAGATGTAAGATTTGAATAATGCACTGGAATTTGAATTATCTGTGATATTTTGGTTGTTCGTCGGGATATGGGATTTGCTTTATTTATTCTTTTTTTGCGCGCGTGTGTGCGCTAAATGCAGCATGCTGAAATGGCGGATGAGAGTGTCCAATTGAAGACACTGCAGACTATATTGATTATATTTCAATCTCGGTTGCATCCTAACAATGAGGTGAATCTGAAAATCTTTTTGTGAAGTGTGCTAATGTTTGAGTTTTATTTCTTTATATTATTAATTACTTGTTTCTTGAGGAACATGAGGGATTCGTGCTAGTTTTTATGCAGTTTGGGTTAGTGGGACAGTGGTTGGTCTGTGGAGGATTAAGATATTTTATTGTGAAAGAGAACAAATGTGTTTGAAATTATTGGCTGAAGAGTAAGTAATATCAAAAAAGTAAAGCCAAATTATCAAAGATCTACTTTGTGTAATATGATAATTGGAAGAAAAAGTATGCTGCTTAGAGCTGGAAATGTTACCCACATAGATATGATTAATCAACTAAATAAGGTAGGCTCATTGTTTTACTATTTGTATGAGATATTTATTTTGCTCGTCGCAAAATTTACTTAATGATCTGACAACTGCTAGGAAAGTTTAAAAACATTCCATTAACTCATCATTTTTAGTTGTTGGTGTAACTTTAAGAGCCTTCATTAGGCTTCGTGGGAAAATGTTTTCCCACAGTAAAGCATAGATTTTGCGGAAGGTTGGTCTAGTTTTATTTTCTTCCCTATATGTTCTAATTATTATAGTTTGTATGTAATGGGTTTTTATGAACTTCTAATACTTTAATGTTGTTTTTTTGCCAGGAAAATATGGCTCAAGCTCTATATATATGTCTTCGACTTCTTGAAAATAGTCGGTCTTCTGATAGTGTGCGAAAGTAAGTGCAATTTTTGATTGCATGATAAGTATTTTAGTTGTTATCTCTCCCTTTTGTTACTCATTTAGCTACCTTATTACTATTGGGAGACATGATACTTTACAATTATATTCATAAATTTTGTTATTCTGAATGCTTTTACAGTACTGCAGCAGCGACCTTCAGGCAGGCAGTAGCTTTGATTTTTGATCATGTCGTTTATGCTGAATCTCTTCCTAGGGGAAAGTTTGGTTCTGGAGGTCATTTGTCTCGATCCTCTACTGTTACTGGTGACGTCAACCGTAGTTTCAATAATTCAGAGTATGTTTCTTTATTTGTGAAATCTGCATTTGACTTGAACTGGAAGTGTGGTTTCATGAGTAATTTCTAAAAGAAATTGACTTTCAATGTGGTATTATTTGCTGATCGCAATGTGAAGCCTTTTGATTGTCTCTTTTGCCTAACGATGCCGTATCAGGTTGTCAGAGCATGGTCTTTTTTCTGGAGGGGTGTCATCAATGAGGGAGATGCTTACAGAAACTGGAAAGCTTGGACTGCGTCTGCTTGAAGACCTGACAGCTCTTGCTGCAGGTGGATCTGTATGTGAATTTGAAACTATTTCAAGTGTCACTTGCAGCTTTATGTTCCAGTTTTATTTGCTTACATGCTTTGACAAATTGCACCAATAGTTTTTTATGCATTTTAACAACTTTACCTTTTATTTCAGGCAATTTGGTTGCGTGTCAATTCCCTTCAAAAGATATCTGCACTTGATATACTTGAGTGAGAACCCCCTCTCTCTCTTTGTCTCCCGCTTTTACTATGTAATTCTTCCCGCAGATCTTTTTCCTGATTAATTAAATTTTACTATAATTAATGACTGCACTGGTCTTGGCCATTGGGTCAGCAGAAATTTTCCCTAAAATGAATATCATTGCATTATCTTGAGTTTGAAATTTTGGTAGTATTCTTAATCTGTTTAATCTCGAGACACAATTTCTTACTTCCAAAATACTCCTATTCTGCAGGTTTGTTCTGTCCAATTATGCTGTCATTTTCAAGACACTAGTTCCTTATGAGCAGGTGATTCTGCGAAATGTTGGGCAAAAATATTCAGTTTCCTTTGGATAGTCTTACTACTTGAATTTTGCACTAATAAATGTTTCCTGGAAGTTTGTCAGGTTTTGCAGCATCAGATATGCTCACTCTTGATGACATCGCTTCGTACCAATGCTGAGGTAGTTCAAATAGTGTCAATGTCATATTTTTCTATGTCCAATTGAGATTAAGTTACTTATAGATGTTGTTGTGCCTTTTTTTGTTTAAACTTGATCCAGCTCGAAGGAGAAGCCGGGGAGCCTTCTTTTCGTCGATCGGTTTTAAGATCAGTTGCTCATATAATTAGGCTATACAGTACATCTCTAATTACTGAGTGTGAGGTGGGTTCTTCCATAACTGCTATAAGACATGATGTTTTACCGTTGTACTTGAAAAAATGTACCTGGGTGACTAGGTTAAACTCTTTTGACATTTAACATGTATGGCAAATGGACCTAGGTTACTAGGTTAAATGCTTTTGACATTATGTATAGCGACCAATAAGCTTTCAGACAACTCTTTTCAGTATATGAACTTTTTGGGATTCTGCAAAAGGTGGTGAAAACAATGCATCTTCTGTGCTGTTTGATTTGGAATTTACTGTTAGGATAAATAATATTTGTCAAATTTCATCTTCTGTTTTGTCATGAGAGGCCAGCTTTAAACAGTGATACGATTAAAAATTTGATTTGAGATGCTCAATCCATCTAACTTGGATTTGACATGTAGTAGAGTTGTTTGCATTTAGTTACTTTTCTGATACCTTCACCAATATCTGCATTCTGCAAGCATCTATTATAAAACAGTTTTGCTATGTGCAGGTTTTTCTGAGTATGCTCGTGAAGGTTATTTTTCTTGACCTGCCATTATGGCATCGCATCCTTGTGCTGGAAATCTTGAGGGTAATCTCCAGTGTCATTAGTTGTGCATCTATATAAACATGATTGCCAATCTTATTCCAATTCTGGATTTGCCAAAATTTCAGGGATTTTGTGTGGAGGCACGCACTTTGCGTGTTCTTTTTCAGAACTTTGACATGTAAGCAGAGTATTTTCCATCTTTTTATTTGTTTTTTTTCTTTCGATGCGTTAGCTTAAAAGTTAAAACCTTATGTTAGTTTCTTATACATAGGATAAATGTGTGTGTTACTGTTGTCAAATCATCCAAGATTCTGAACTGTGTACTTGTCTAATTTATATGATTGTTTGTGTTGTTTTCTTTCTTCTGGATGTTGGGTTTGGGTGGTAGACGTGAATAGATCTAGGCATCAAATGGGGGCTTTGATTTGGGAAAATGCAACCTTAAAAAGATGATGTCCATCAGAGAACTCTTCAATTTCAAAATTCAATACAGTTTAGCATTATGTTCCATCATCATTATAGTGCTTTCCATGTTTGTCACAAAACAGGTAATTGAAACTTATTTTTAATTGTGCTTAGTGAATGAATTTGAATGTCGTGGAGAAAATATCTGAGCTTAAATGTATTTGTTTCGTTTCACTCTTCCCATCCTTCTCCCAATAGAAACAAAAAAGACCCAATTTGGATTGCGAAAGCCAAGATTTTAGCAAATGTTATATTAAATGTTCCTGTAGGCATCCGAAGAACACCAATGTTGTGGAGGGCATGGTGAAAGCTCTTGCTCGAGTTGTTTCAAATGTTCAGGTATGTTTTTTTTTTTAACATACCGTTTGGATTCATTTTCTTGAAAATATTGTTGATTTATGGTAACATCTCTGTATGCCCATTTGTTTCATTTGTGAACTTTGAAAAATATGGAAGGGTCAGTTTTTGGATAATTCCCATTTCTTATTAACATAATACTATGTGTTGCAGTTTCAAGAAACAAGTGAGGAGAGCTTGGCAGCTGTTGCAGGGATGTTTAGCAGCAAAGCTAAAGGTAATTTGATTTTCTTAATGGACAGAATCAACCCATAAGGTGTTTGTCACGGTATTAGAGGTTTAGCTTCATGTTCACATGTACATAGAACTGTTGTAGGTCTAATAGTTTTACAATTTTTTCTTATATACAAAATTTGTTTCTTGCATTTGTATCTTATAAAATTATATCAATTTATTTTGATTAAAATATCTATGATTGAATTGGATACTTATTGTATCTTCATTTTGTTCTTTTCTAGTGTCAGCACAATATTGTACTGCAATTGCAGAATGCCTTAGACTGTTCTGTAAAAGCAAAAGATGAGAGTTAGCAATCATAAAAACACTTCCATGTGGTTCTTGTTTAACCATTCTTTTATGATGAGTATGGAAATAAATTTCTTACTATGACCATCAGCTTCCATGATTAATGATGAAAGCTTACTTATTCTTGAAAAAAGAAGAATAAGATCACCAAGCCACTGACCTAGCACATTAGGTTGGCTTATCATGAGCATGATGCAGGAGGGATGATTTACATTGTGTTAGATATTTTCTATGTTGAATTTTGAATATCACGCCTTCATATGTAGTACATTTACAGTGCAAAAAAATTTTTTTTTTTTCTGTTGCCAAAAACTGAAAAGAAACTAGTTAAAGTGAACGAATAATAAATTTCAAGGCAAGTATGTTCATTTCTCATACTTGGTTTTTCCCTGGAACTTTGCATTTAGAAGTATGATGAGGAAAATTAATAATATTGCGAAGTTTGAAATTGTGTTACCTGCAAGTAAGGGAATTTTGAATTGTTAGATTACAATACACATATATGCAAGACCATCTTCATATTAATTTCTAACTTTATTATAAAAGGATAATACTTTACTAATATTTTTTTGATGGATGTAATTGTCCTCTAATGCTTGGGAGTGTGTAGAAATATCTTATACTTCACCTGAAGGAATTATTGTTATTTCAGGAACTTGCAGTTTTCTATCATTTGTGGAAAAATTTCTCAGCCAAATAAGATAAATGGTTTTACTTTCTGTAGGGATTGAGTGGAGTCTTGATAATGACGCGTCCAATGCTGCTGTTCTGGTTGCTAGTGAAGCCCATGCTATCACTTTGGCAGTTGAAGGACTGTTGGGAGTGGTGTTTACTATAGCTACGCTGACAGACGAAGCAGTTGATTCTGGAGAAGTAACTATGCTCTTATTTTCTTGTACCAATGGTGTTTTGTTATGGTTTTCCATGATAAACTTCTAAATCTTTGTTTTCCTAGCTTGAATCTCCGAGATGTGAGTATGATCCTGCACTAAAATGTACTGGGGAAACAGCAGTTCTCTGCCTTGCAATGGTTGATTCTTTGTGGCTTACCATTCTTGATGCTCTTTCTCTTATCTTATCAAGGTTGGCATGCTTTTCTTTGGTAGAATCAAATGATTTTATTTTAGTGTTGTGAAAGTGTGACGTGAAACTGATGTAAAGGTCACATGGAGAGGCTATTGTTTTGGAAATATTAAAGGGATATCAGGCATTCACTCAGGTATTAAATGTTTTTAATGTTGCAATTTTGGCCGCTTTATGGTCTTTGTACATCTTAGCACCCAGTTTAAGTTCCTTTCAGTATTATGGCTCTACTGTAGCTGTTCTCAGTCTTGGATAGAAGTGGTCGTAGTTTTAGTTTTGTACAGCATTCATAAGGCTCTGATTGTATAACACTGTAAAGAAAGCTGAAAATTCTTTAACTATCTGCAGGCTTGTGGGGTTCTTCATGCTGTAGAACCTTTGAACTCTTTTCTGTCATCTCTTTGCAAATTCACTATCAATTTTCCAAACGATTCCGAAAAGAAGAGGTGAGAAAACATTGATGTCATAAAGAAGATTGGAGCTCTTGATAGCTCATTATATGTATGAAAAAAAAATCATTTGCATTGATTATGAATTATGGTCTCATTTTAGTTTCTTTGATATTTTTTGAACTCAAATTGTCATTGTAGATGTTGAAACATCAATTTTAAACATTAAGTTTCTGTTGTGATTTCAAAGGAATTTGATTGCTGTTTTCAAGATTCTGCACCTGTGATGATGAAGTTATGGATTAAATTGAGATTTGTTGCAGTGCAGTACTGTCTCCTGGGTCAAAAAGGTCTGAATCATTTTTAGACACGAGGGACAGCGTTGTACTGACGCCCAAGAATGTGCAGGTTCATCATTTGTGCTTATGCTTTACAATTTTGGATGATTTATCTCGATCAGTAATTTTCTTTTCCAGATTAAGCATTTCATTACAATTTTTAATCGATGCAGGCATTGCGTACTCTCTTTAATATTTCTCATCGGTTGCATAACGTTTTGGGGCCCTCATGGGTTTTGGTATGTAGATGCTTTTAATATTCTCAAAACGCAGAGGAAGTTCACAGTTCATGATTATTTTCATGACTAATTATAGGTATTGGAGACTTTATCAGCTCTAGACCGAGCGATCCATTCACCACATGCAACTACACAGGTATTTTTTTTAAATAAATTGTTTGGTTCAAATGCAACTCACAGTTTTTAATATTGGGTTATTTACAGTTTTATACTTCCTTTAAGCATGGTTTCTTTGGGTAGATTTGAAGAATAATTTTAGATTTTGATTTTTGACAAAGCACTGTCTTTTTTTTGGCCTTTAGTATTTTAGACTCAATTCAAAGATCAAAAGAGCAGCTCGTGAAACTTTCTCCTGTTAGCTGTTATTCTTATAGGAATTTAAGGTTCATATCATGTAGAATAAGATCTTTCGTCTCATCCAAATTTCATCTTGGCAAATTTTAGGAGTGTTGGCCTGAAGGAGGATGATACTTTCTTCCTAAAAAATATTTCTCTAGATGGCTTTTTGATTCATTATTCTTGAAACTGTTTTAGAACTAGTGGATGAGCATTATTGTAATGCACTGTAATATGGCTGTGTGCCTGTTTGTAATTTCATGCTATATAGCTTTTCAAACCTTTGTGTTTTAATATACTATGTCATTGTAAAAACTTACAAACATTTCCTTGCATTTATAGGAGGTCTCAACAGCTGTTCCAAAGCTTACAAGAGAATCTTCTGGCCAATACAGTGACTTCAGCATCTTGTCATCTTTAAATTCTCAGGTTAGTAAAGTTATTATCTGTAATCTATTGATAAGAATTCTTCAGGTGGAACTTAGTCCAGAATCAAATTTTTATATTTTGTTTCTTTTGTTTTCCATTTTCTGCTATGGTGCTTTTATAAAGTAATGACATGATAAATGCTAATTCTTTGTTTTCTTATGTTTTAAAGCTGTTTGAGAGCTCAGCGCTGATGCACCTATCTGCTGTTAAAGCGCTTCTTTCTGCTCTACACCAATTATCAAATCAGTCCATGTCTGGTATCTCAGGTGGCTTTGGACAAGCAGTGAATCAAAAGATTGGAAGCATTAGTTTTTCAGTGGAAAGGATGATATCAATCCTTGTCAATAATCTTCATAGTATGTTTATTCTTTACTGTGTAAATGATCATCTTATAAAATCTTTGAATGGTTTCTCCAACCATATTTGATGTGCGCTTCATCTTATCTGAATAAAAAAGATTGTTGACCCGTCTTCTGTTAAAAGAATTTTATAGCCATTGGTGAAAGCATCCTATTTTTCCTGTCTTTCATTACGCTGTTTTTTTCATTTGTTTAGTTGATTTTTACTTGAATTGATAAATGCTTCTGAAATTTTGATCAAATCAATAGCTTCACTAGTTCACTTGTCTTATTTCTTTTTCTTGTTCATTGCAGGAGTGGAGCCGTTGTGGGATGATGTTGTTGGCCATTTTCTTGAGGTGATGGATATGAATGCATACTTTCTTAATGCTGAATATTTATTTCCTTCTCATTACAAATATCTGTTGCAGCTTGCTGATTGCTCTAGTAATCATCTGCGAAATATGGGTTTAGATGCTCTCGATCATTCAATAAGTGCTGTTTTAGGTTCTGAACAGTTTCAGGATTATGTGCCATCCAAACTTCGTGGAACATTGCATGATGTAGGTTATGTGTTTTCATTGGCCTTTCCCTGTTTACTTTTCTTTTTACTTTACAAAAATAGCTGACTGAATCACATTTGTCAAGTTGAGTGTTTAATTGTGTCGAGCTCTTTTGCTAGGTGGAAAACAGGCACAGTGAGTTGAGACTGCTCGAATGTTCTGTTATATCGTCGCTCAGAGTTTTATATGTTTCTGCTCAAAGCATTGATGTCCGTGCTGGTTCTTTGAAAATCCTTTTGCATGTTTTGGAGGTAATGTGTTGATACTTGTTTTTGTAGCACATATTTAGGTGCCTAGTTGATGGACTGGAATTGATAACCAGTCTTCTACTTTTTTTTAAAACTTTTTTTCCCAAAGAACCAGCAATAGTGCCAAGTTTTTGGGGAATCTTTGTTTTCTTTCCCTGGTGGTCAAATGTCCTAACACCATAGTGAGCTGCTGCTGGCTGACAAAAATGGGTTAACCGAATTTGACCATGTTATATTCATGGTTTTCTCAGAAACTTTTTCTTGTCTTCCTTTCAGAGGAATGGTGAAAGACTGTATTACAGTTGGCCAAGTATTCTTGAAATGTTAAGGTTTGATGCCTTTGTGATTATACATTTCTGCACCCTTTTGGTTGGAATTTTATATTTGGGTTTCCTCATTTTTCTAAATATTTGTTAAGGTCTGTTGCGGATGCATCAGAGAAAGAACTTGTCACCTTAGGGTTTCAGGTCAGTAGATTGATGTGATATTTCTGTGTATACTAAGCTTGTAAGGTGTTACTTCTTTTTATACTAGTCAGTTACACTTATTAAGTTCATTGTTTGGATTAAATGCTCAGGCATATTCTTAACCTGATTGTGCTTGATATGGTAACATAAATAAACAATTCATGGGTTTCCTCAGTGGTGAGAACTTCACGTTCATTTATAGTTATCCGGGAATACATTACCATATTAGCAAGTGGACCATAAACATTACCGTAGTGGGAAAATTTTCTGTAAAATGTACAACTGTTTTTGACTATGGAAAAGTTCTATTAACCTAAATAGAAAAATAGGTGAGATGTACTCCATGTAAATCTGGAGTATGCATCGTCTTCTCCTTTTCCTTGTGTCCCCTCTCTTGCCCTTTGCACGTATATGATCTAAAATTTGCCCATGAATAGAAAAATCTATTGACTGGTTCTGCAGTAAAGCCGTATGACTTTTATTGCATTGGAATGCTATATTTGAATAACTAGTAATGAATGATGGCTACTCTTTCATACGGACAAAGTATGACTGACAATTTTATGCAGAATCTACGAGTCATTATGAACGATGGTCTTACCTCTATACCTGCAGACTGCCTTCACGTGTAAGATTTAACCTCTTGAATCTGTTGTAATGTGTGGTGATTTGTTCGTAATATTTTATGATTTATGAAGTGTGCAATTTACATACATCTCTTCTATTTACCACTGTTCATTGAATATATTCCCATAATAAATGTGGAATATATGCATCAAAAAGTATAATCATAAAACACCCTAATTTAACAACTAACTGTTGCATCCATATAAATTATATGTTCTTTTCCACAGATTGAAATTCGAAAACTAGCCAAGTTCTACCAGCCAACAGTGACAGGAAAATGTTTTTAGCCTTTCCAACTTATTACGCCCATAATCCCTCTACAGTTCTATATTCATTGACAAGAGTGTTTATCAGTCGATAGAAATTAATTAACTTACTTTTCAGTAAATGTAAATTAAAATCATTGATATTGATTATGTTCTAGTGATGCGCCTGTGATAGTTCCATTTGGGTAATGAGTTGCCTGTCAAAGCATGAGTGGAAATCGAATTTCTCATCTTTGTAAAATTTGTATTGGAAATATTTAGAAAAATGACAGAACCATCAGCTGAATTATTATGTTCTGTGTAAATGTTTAATGGTCTCTGAATTACTAGAACCTGTAAAAATACTGCAATATCTGTTAAAAATCATCCCGCTAAATTCCTTTTCTTGCAGATGTGTAGACGTTACTGGAGCATACAGTGCCCAAAAGACAGAGTTGAATATAAGCTTGACAGCAATAGGTCTCTTGTGGACCACAACGGATTTTATTGTGAAAGGGCTATCTGGACAAATGGATGAAAATGAAACAAGTTAAGTTTCCGTACTAGTCTTGTTAGTTCAATATGGCTATTAGACTACTGTGTTGGCTTTATATTGATCTATGTGTTGATAAAATTGTAATAATGTACAGATCTTGTTTCAAAGCAAATTGATGGCAACTTGAGGGAAGTACAGATACCCAATTTAGAAGATGGATTGAACAATCAAGCTTCCGCAAACAATATGGTAGATCGCGGCAAATTGCTGTTCTCTGTTTTCTCATTGCTCCAAAGACTTGGAGCTGATGATAGGCCAGAGGTATTTTATGCTTTCTGACTTGGGTTCTTCTGTTTCCATCTTCCTTTGTTTTTGCAATTGAAACCATTATGTCCACTGCTTCTGTCTAAATGAATCTGTGTGGTGAATTTATTTGTATTATTTGCTATCTTAGGAGAGTGAAACCATTATGTCAACTGCTTCTGTCTAAATGAATCTGAGTGGTAAATTTATTTGTCTAAATGAATCTGGGTTTTGATTTTTTGTTTGGAAAACCTCTTCTTCATTCTCAGCCACTGAACACATCAGGATTTGCTGTATTATTTGGCTAATTAGCTGGCGGTAACACGTACTGTTTCTGAAAAAAAAATGTTGTTTTGACATTTTTACTCCTGTTGGTAAAACGTGACTATTGCTTCTTTGCTGAATGTAATCTATGTTCCAGGTTAGAAATGCAGCTGTTAGGACACTGTTTCAAACTCTTGGAAGTCATGGACAAAAGCTTTCACAAAGCATGTGGGAAGATTGTATCTGGAATTATGTTTTCCCTGCTTTGGATCGTGCTTCTCACATGGTATGGAATTGATTTTGAGATCTTGTATTGACAACCGTTTTTGTTAATTGTATTCATTTACCTTTGCTGTTTTTATAGGCTGCAACTTCATCAAAAGATGAATGGCAAGGGAAAGAGCTGGGAACTCGGGGAGGAAAAGCATTTCACATGCTTATACATCATAGGTGGAGTAAATTATATTTTGGCTCCTTTATCGTATCTACAGTTGTACGTTCCTTTGGTAATTTGACCTTTTTTTTTGTTTCCTCACTTGCAGTCGTAATACTGTTCAGAAACAGTGGGATGAAACATTAGTACTAGTCCTTAGTGGAATATCACGCTTGTTACGTTCTTTTTTCCCTTTCCTCAGTAATCTAAGCAATTTCTGGTCAGGTAAGCTAATTATTTTGATGTTATTTTTGTCACATTTATTCCAGGTTTAAAGTGCATGTAGTTATATTTTATCCCTCCAGGGTGGGAATCTTTACTACTTTTGGTAAAGAATAGTATCTTAAATGGCAGTAAGGAGGTTTCCATTGCTGGAATAAGTTGTTTACAGACTACTGTCGTTTCTCATTGTCCAAAGGTAATAGTCACTAATTAATTAAAAATATTGCTTGTTCTAACTGATCCATGGTTGATCACGTCTTAAATTTAATCAAATCAACTTTGTTGAGTGTGATTACATTGTGGTCAGTGGTTGTATAAACAGTAGCGGTATATCTAATCATTTTTTAACTGAACCTTGCATGACTCAGGGGAACCTGCCAATGCCTTATCTTATATCCATACTCGATGTATATGAGCATGTTATTCAAAAATCACCAAACCACAGTGGCAATGCAGCCAGCAAGGTTAAGCAGGAGATCTTACATGGCCTCGGTAACTGTCACAACATCTTGACTCTTTATTTGAAGCCTGCATAAGGTGTCACATTAATCCACACGAATAACATGAATGTTCATCCTTCTTTAGCTGGTGAAAGAACTAAGAGTTGATATATGTCGTGACTCTCTTCCCATTCTTAGTTTCTGTACTTCACAACAATCAAATAGACTGATGTTGTCTTGCTACAGTGTTAATGCTTTATCTTTTAAAAATCTTGACAGGTGAACTTTATGTGCAAGCACAAAAGATGTTTGATGATAAGATGTTCTCTCAGCTGCTCGCAATTATAGATTTGGCAATCAAGCAAATCATAGTAACGAATGACAATTTTGAAGCTGAATTTGTAAGTGAACTGTTCTGCTTCATTTTCACTGTCAACGTGCTGTTGACAATCTGTTCAACACAGTATAGAATTTATCTAATGAAATTGGTCTTGGTTTTTGCAGGGACATGTTCCTCCAGTGCTGCGAACTATACTTGAAGTCCTACCACTATTAGAGCCAACAGAGGATATTCCTTCGATGTGGTTAGTTCTTCTCAGGGAGCTCTTGCAGTATCTTCCAAGATCAGATGACTCCGTACATTGTGAGGAAGATGTGGCAAAACAAACCAACACTGCAGATGATGTTGCAGGTATGGGGAAGACTTTGCTGCTCCAAAAACATTTAAATTTCACTATCAGTTACACACATTGAATTTCTTATCCTATTGCGTAGATGATGATACAAAGAAGAAGAGTGGAACACCCAATGGCGCTACCTACATATCCACCAAAACAGTAGATGACAAATCATGGAAGTCTGAATCAACCTCAACCACATTATCTGGCATTCCAAGTTATTTGTTTGCAGAAAAGCTTGTTCCTGTTCTTGTTGATCTTTTCCTACAAGCTCCAGTGATCGAAAAGTATATCATGTTTCCAGAAATTATTCAATGCCTTGGACGGTAAAGTTCTCTCTCTGTTTTTTGACGCCATTTTATGTTTTTCAGGTACAATTTTAGTAATGTTTTTGGACAGGTGTTGATTGAAAATATTGTGTCATTTGTTTGCTTGTGTTTTCAATTTTAAGGATGGAAATTTTGTTGGTAATTTTCAGTCAGATTCCTTGGTTTTATAGAAAGAACAGAGTGATAATTCAAAGTTTTATTTCATGTATCAAGTGTAATTGAAGATATGGCAAAAGCAGGTCTTACCTTATTCATTCATCAAAGTGGTTGAGGTTTAAGGATGCGTTATTCTTTGTATGGAATTTTAGTTTTTCATATGATTATGTGTCTTCATATGACAAATAACTAAAAGCAAGTAAATTAAACTTCTGTCTCAGGTGTATGACGACAAGAAGAGATCATCCAGATGGTTCTCTTTGGCGATCGGCTGTTGAAGGCTTTAATCGAGTTCTCATAGACGACATCAATATTTCACAGGATACTAGAATTAATAAACCTGCTAGAATGCGTATTTGGAAAGAAGTTGCAGATATTTATGAAATATTTCTTGTGGGGTATTGTGGGCGTGCAATCCCTTCCAACACTGTCTCACCTACGGTGCTCAAGGATGATGAGGCACTAGAGATGACCATTTTGAACATTCTTGGAGACAGGATTCTGAAATCTCATATTGATGCGCCTCATGATGTAATTTTCTTGTGCATTATATTACGGTTATTACTCTTGCCATTTGGGTTTGATGGTAATTGGTTCAAGTAGTGGCCATGCATGCAATGTTTATTGCTGCTTCATATTAAATCTAACTTTTCACTGTTGTAATCTGATAAAATGTTCTCTTGTGATTCCCCAACTATATTTATGTGCACCTTGAAACAGAAACAAAGCATCCTATGATGAATCTTTGAACCTTCACCATGAATTTCTTGTTGGTAACCATATGATAATAAACAGCAATATCTTGAATTGCGGAGGCTTTTTTGAATTCTATCATTTTATTAGCATTTGGACATTAACTTTCAAATTTGTTCTTAGTGGGATGGGACTCTGCTATAGGCATTGTAATGGATTATTTGACTGATTTATTTTCATTTTATAGATTCTTGCACGACTAATTTCCACCATGGATCGTTGTGCATCACGGACGTGTTCTTTGCCAATTGAGACTGTTGAACTTATGCCATCCCATTGTGGAAGATTTTCTCTAACTTGCTTACAGAAATTATTTTCCTTGAGCAGGTAAAGATCTTATGTGTTTACCTTTTAGCTTATGGATTCAAAGATCATAATAGAAAATTTTTGCCCCTATGAGTTGTTTAAATTTGTTTTGTAGTTTCAGTGCTGTCATCTGGTAGTTGCAATACTATTGCAGCTAATATGTTTGATTCTATGGTTAACGACCTTTAGTAACCATATCAAAAAAGGGCCTTGACATAGTCGCTGATTTTGTCTTATTCTTCCAAATCCTTCTGTTTCACATTTCAGTTGTGACAATGAAGTTGGTGAATGGAACTCGACAAGGTCTGAAGTCAGCAAAATCTCAATCAAGATACTCATGAGTAGATGTGACTACATCTTGGGCAAATTTCTGACAGACGAACATGAGCTTGGTACTTTTTTAATAGTTTCTCTTCTACTAACTTGTAGTAGCCAAAATGTGTTCTCTTTGCCTTCCCCATGCATGTTGAACTGTGCAATTGCTATCTCAGGTGACCGTCCTTTGCCAACTGCAAGACTTGAGGAAATTATCTTTGTCCTTCAAGAACTAGCCCGACTGGTTATTCATCCAGACACAGCTTCTGTTCTTCCTTTGCATCAGCATTTGAGAAGTGGACTTGCAGACAACGAGAGTCACAAGAAGCGTCCTCACCTACTTGTGTTGTTTCCCTCTTTTTGTGAGCTCGTAATAACTAGGTAAGATTCCTTCGACTAAATTTAGGACATCATGGGAAATAAATTGTTTAAATAAAAATTTATCTTGGACATTTTTGAACCGATTCCGCGATTCGTACCTGTAATTGTTGGAAATCATTTTCATGTCTGTAATTTATCGTGCCCACAACGAATGCTATATCTCTTGATTCTCAAATAAATTGGTGATAGTCTTTTCGGTTATTCATAGTAACAGAATTTGCATGTTGGATATATTCTAATTGTAATGTGCGGTTTTTACGCAGGGAAGCGTCGGTTAGAGAGGGAGTTCAAGTGCTACTGAAGCTCATCTCCAAGGAACTGATGCTTGAAAAGGTTAGCACCTACACATAATTGATGAGAAGTACATTTTTGCTATACATGGATCCGGATTTTATTTAGTTTTATTTATAGATATAAGCGTCACTTCCACCGATTCCCCAACCTGCACCTCTGTTGTTCATTGTATTTGCAAGTCTGTAAAGCATAGTTTCTGAAATAATCAGTTTAGGAAACATATTTTCGGACTTTTCTTTCCACTTTAAACTTTTGAGGAGCTGTGTAAAATTTTGTTTTCAGTATATTTGTATTTTTTTTTTATTTTTTCTGAATAATTTGTGTGAGATTTGATTACTGTTGAGCCTCAAAGCCGACACTCCCCAGGTTCTAAGCCTCACTGTTAATCACCATGTTGGTGAAAGCGTCTTACAACAGATTTGGTTGATTATGGAACAACAATTTCAACCAATTATTTCCAAGTCTTGCGCAGATCTTCCTCAACTTTTGCGGGACTCTCAATGATTGCTTCGGACGCTCAACTCGGTGACCCGCATAAAACACTGTTTTGGATTGCCACTCCTTTGGCAATTTGCTACGATATTCTTATGAAAACAAATGTTAGGTTTGTTGACTCTTAGATGGCAGATTGAATAAACAAAAAAGTGGAAAGCAGTTAGAAAATGAGCCGAAGAATGAATACCTCAGTATGCACATGTTGTGCAAGGCCTTGGCACCAAGGTATGTCTCGCTTTGTCCAGTGTCAGACGAAAGTTGGGGCCGGTAGGGGGCATGACGGAACCCCCTGTTATAGGGAGTTCTGTCGGTCTTTCATTGGGCTGTGTTCCCGCTGCCAAGCTTTGTGTAGGCACCACCGACTTCAGATGAGATGAAAGAAGGATGAGACAACGGATTGTGGTCAGTGGAGGAGAGGATTGATGGTGGAGGTTAGGCTGGTGGGTTGTGGTTTTTTGGAGGAGAGAAGACAATGACAATGACAATGACAATGAGTAGGATATATCAGTATTTATACTCGTGCACAAGACTCATATTTTATATTTATACTTTACATATTTGAGCGAGTAGATAAAATTTTTTCACATAGTCTACTCAATGTCTACCCACTTATCTATTAAGTATCAATTAACCTGTTGTATAAATTCAATGAAAAAAATATGTTATTGATTTAAAATATAAATTAATAAGTAAATAAGTTAACATATAAATTATATTCACATAACAAATTATAAATATTATCAATTATATTCACATGGCATTTAAATAAAAGATTTTTATAAAATTTATAATACTCCAAAATGTAATATTAAAGAAAGATATGAGTATTTGTACGAATAACGAAAACAAGTATGAATATTGTCCAATTAGTACATATAAGAATACAAGCATGAATAGGATAAGATTACATTCATACCATACCTAGAGTTGCAAAACGGGCTGGAACCGAACTTGTGGTTCACGGTTCGGGGAATGCCTGAACCGGAACCGGCCCGTCTAGGGTACGGTTTGGGCTGGTCCGGTCA
>CANYCX010300846.1:0-10689 GCA_948193385.1 Breynia disticha f. nivosa
AGTAATGTTTGGATAACCTAAAATGACAAAACATTATATTATCTTTGGATTGTGACATCACGTATTTGTGCCGTTGGTGTCTTTGTCCCCATATGTATACCCTATGGTTTTTTCTATTAATTAGGGTCAAAATTAAAACCATTTTATAATGAAGATAAGGTTTCTCTAATAACCCCTTTAATCATGTTTAGTTTGGGTAGTTATGTGCGTTGTTATGTAGGATCCACCTCACTATAAGGGTTAATTGAGTTAATAATTTAGTCTTTTGTGAGGTTCGATTTGATATATTACTCAAATTCGAATACTAACAGAGTCGCTCTCGTGAGACAGCAGCGGTAAGGATACCAAATGGTGTCCAAAAAAATTAGCATTTAAATAATAATTTAGTATTTATTTCGGGTTATGAGAACATCACATCTGAATTTAGACAACAAAAATAAAGACCACATGAATTTTTGTTTAATTAATTTTTTTTGAAAAAGATAGTTCCATTCATGAATGTTAAATATCATTTTAGAACAAGTACTCGAGCACTTTTTGAATCTTGCAAAGTGTTTATTTTTAATTTTCTCTACTCCTAATTAAAACTCAAATTTTAAATGTGATGAAACTTTAATTTCAATTATCTTATGATCATGAACACATAATGAACAAATCATAATCCAATAAATTAGAATCCATGGCAATATACATAATCAAACAAGTCGTAGAACTATACAAAAAATTTGTCACCATATTGAAATGAAAGCAATGGGCGACCCCATTGTGCTGGTAGGTGATGCCTATAGATATAGGGTGTGACGAAGCAAAGCATATGTGAGAGATAAATAGTCGTATGGATTGATGATTTTATGAAGTATTTCAATGGTGGGTGTTGAGGTAAGGAAGGCACAAGTGGGTGTGTAGGGTCCATACAAGTATTGTCTGGAGAGTTTAGAGACACTGCACGCCCTTTAATGCCCCATCGTTGCCTCTTTCCTCGACCATGGTGACTGGACCACACCCCTATTCCATCCTATATAATCTACCCAACTTCCCACTTTCACTTCCAAGCTGACTTCAATCAAACCCAGAACTCCAAACTCACTAAATTATTGTCTGACACTGTCACTCTAGTTCAGTTTAGAACAATGAAGATGATGAGCAATAGCAGTATGGGAGGGTCAAAGAGAAGACTTTCAAGTAAAGGACTTGGAACTGTCCTTAGAGAGCAAAGGGCTAGGCTTTACATTATTAGAAGATGTGTGGTCATGTTGCTCTGTTGGCATGACTGACCTTCGTCTTCAAGCCCTCACTTTTAGGCTTGTGTACTGGGTTTCATTTGCTTTGTTTTTGGTGGAGTGTACATAGCTACGGAGAGATTAATATGGTCATCGGATAGTTATTAACAAATTTTGTAATGTTTTTTGGCTTTCAAGCCAATTACATATATGTATACATCGATCGAATAGCATCAATGAAAATTTTATTATATTCTCTAACAATTTATACTCTTCTGTGTTCTTTTGTAAATCTTCCTGGTGTGTGTTTTTCTTTCTCCTCCTTCATATAATCTTCATATTCTCGACTTAGCTATAAATCTTGCCTTAAATGTTAATTAGGTTTTAGGGTTATGCCTGTAATGAGATACAGATTCGTACTGTGAAGAAGAGACCCAGAAATACAGAACTTAAGAGATAGAACCAAACTTTTCTTGGGTTATCATAATTTGGGTCCAGAATTAAATCTTTGGTAAATAGGAGGGTTCAATAATTAGGTTATAATTGAGGAAGAAGAAGCAAAATAAAGAGGAACTGGATGGAGCGATCCGTATGAAACGTCGTTATTGAAGGTGTGTAGGACCAATAATCATTCAAGTGAGGTTTTAATGTATGATGAGATCGTATACACACACTTTCACAACCCCTGTTTCCATCATCAAATAATCATCTGCTTTCTGATCAACTCAAAATGGGAACCGGCAAACTGGCCGGCCCGATCAAAACCCGTCAAAATCAGAAACAAACCACACAGGAAACTGCCAACTGGAGCGGCTTAAACTGTTGATTTGGGCGGTTTAAATTTTGTTCAAAGGCTTTATGAGCTATAGTTCTAACTGTTGGAACTGATTTTCTTTTATTATTTTTCTCTATTTTTTTCTTATAAATATTACCATTTCATTCAATTACATTTTTTGTTATATTTATTTTGAAATATTGTCAATCCAAAAAACTTGTCTTCAGTATATTATTATAATTATTATTTGACGTATTTATTTTAAAATATTTTGAATCTTAAATATTTTTCATTATATTTTTGCAATTGTACTTTTATAAATTATGGCAAGTTTTGAATATGGACGTGATGAAAGTGACAATTAACAAAATTTCTCTCATTTAAGGATAATATGAGCAAGAAAGGGAAAAAGAGAAATAAATATTAGAGCTCCAAATTCGAATATTTTTAATTTATTTTAATAAACAACAAAAAATGATATACTAAGTTTTTTTTATTGCAGCAAAAAATGATATACAATAGGATTTTAAATCTTTTTTCTAGGCATACTACAAGAATGAACAATGAAAAATTGTATAAAAGAAAAAAAAAAGATTTAATATTTTTATAATCAAATGAATTACATGTTCTAGTTTGTAAGATATTTTTAAGTGATTATTTTAAAAATTATTTTTATAAGAATATTACATGTTATTGTATTGATAAAATCAGAGCTCCTCATTGTTTTACATTATCATTTGGCTCTAAATTTTCCGTGAACAGTGTTCTGGTACTGTTCCTTCATCTTGCGACGATTCCTGCATCTTGCGTCGCAAGAGAGAGTGGCCATGGTTGGAGACTGGAGCTGGAGGTCTGCAACTTAGAGTCTGGAGAAGATGATGTCGAAGAAAGTGAAGACAAGAGGAGAAGACGACATCAGAGATTATAATTTACGTATTATAACATTAACATTTTTGAAAAATCGAAGCTTTTTAAAAATTTGATAAATCGAAGCAGCTAACAATAATCGGAGACGGAGTCAAAGAAAAAGATGAAGGGAAGTGGGGTGAGGGGGCGAGAGGTTAATGACAAAGTTATATTCCGTTGTCGGCCACATCAGAAATCGCCACCTCTCACTCAACCGTGTAGTCACCACCATTTGATTTTGACATTCACACACAGTTTTCTGGTCAAATTTACAGCTTTTATGATGCCCACGTGCGCCCTCTTATCCACAACCCCACCACTCTCAGTACTCCTTCGTCTCTTTCATTCCCCTTCTGCCTCCTCCTTTCCCTTGTTTTTTTCTCCTCCAATTATTCTTCTCCACTTCATTTCTCTTAATATCATGAGGCTCCACTTAGTTTAGCTTTTATTAGTTTTTACATTTGTGTTTGAGACTAAATGCGAACTATTTATGTATGTCGTTGTTGAGTTTGATTGATTTAATTTACCGTTTTAAAACTTCAAACATAGAAAAAAACGGAATTAGAATACTTAAAATGAGAACATTCCTGTATTTCTCATGTATTTTGATATTGTTACTGCCGGTGATTTTGGAACAAAAACATTGATTGAGTTGAGTCAGCTTATGATTAGCATACCAACTCTAGAGGTTAACAAAGAGTTCAGTTGGAAATAATAATATAAAATACTAAATGATAGCAACTTTCATTTCATGTTGGTTAAGTTATAATTAAGGTTAGTTTGAAAGGACGCTAGGGCATAAAATAAAACTAGAACTAACCCTCTATTTGGAGTAGGTGCATAATCTATGGAGTTAGTTGAACAAAATCAAGCAAGGTGAATTGAAGAAATGAAACAAGGTGTAAAGTGTGAATGGTATTTAGATGAGTGTAGGTAGAACCAAGGTATAAAGAGTGTTGGGGACCCATGTGTCGTGTTATTTAGCTGCGAATGAATAGGCCTGAGAAAAGAGAGAGATTGAACAGAAGCTATGGCCTATTTTCCATGCTCTTGCCGTTTTAAACCATTTGGGTAGAGTTCTGGGTTTTCAGCTAACCTCAAGTCACGACAATCTCACCACATCAATTTGCCAAATTGCCACCGAAGTGTTTTAGTTTTAGAGTTTCACCCGTGGACATCCTATGCGGCACTCCGGAACTCCCGTATTTTTTAGGTAAGTTTTTATTTATCTATGATGTTTCATTGATTTTGCTCTCCTATGGAGCTATCAGATGAGTATAGACAACTCTTGACTAGTGTGGTGCTTGGATGACACACCTATCTGAAGGATAGACGACCACTTATAACACGTATTATATTTTGTCCTACATCCCACGTTACAGTTAACCAGCTAATATTTAGCGTGATGCCGCGATTCACAGCAAACGGCCTGTGACATTAACTTGCGAAATCTAAAGCTCACATTTTCTCAAACACTCAGCTCTCTACCTAAGCGGAAACCTCTCTTTGCCCAACAAAATCTAAAGTGTTTGCATCAAACACTCTTTAAGGCTTACTTAGAACTATTCAAACCATTGAGTTGTCTAAGTGCACTGCGACTTGGCTCGTAAGAATCGCCAAAGTGCATGACTTATGGCTTTTAAATGATATGTTCCTGAAACCACTCTCTTAAATTAGTTGTAAATTCAAGATAACTTGTCAAACAATTGGAATGAGGCAACAGATAGGAGAGACGAGAAACCATATTCAAAATATGAATGAAGTTGCTCTGAGATGAATGCCAACAGTGACTAGGACGGGTCTTAATTCAAGCTGCCCTACTCAAAGCAGTCTTGCCGGCAATGAACAGAGCGACGACAGAAACATTTGGGACAACCCCACTGTTCTCTCTCAAGCCATTTTCAAGCCAACCTTGTACAATCTGTAAAGTTGGAACAAGTTCATGAATGTCATTTTTTCTGGTCTCGCTCAATCGAATTTCCTGTCATACTATCACACCGTTCTTGCGCCTGCGTTCATCACAGTTAGATATCTTCTAATAATGAGAAGGTCCACAACATTCAAGATTGCAACATATTTAAAATGTTTTCAAAAAATATTTAAAAAAGTGGAACTGAAGGAACAACATTTTTCATTACTACGAAGATGAAAGAGACGTAGATGAATTTCATTAATTACAAAGCAGAATTTCAGAACCACAAGCCCGCCATATGAGTAATATCGTCCAGGGGATTATAGTTAGTTTCAAAAACCATCAAGAGATACATGCACAGAGCGAAGCATCCGAAATTAGTTAAAGCAGATTACAGTTTTCTCCAAGTAATCCAACAAGCTGGCATGTTCCAGAAACCACCCTGGCAAAAAATCTGACGGCAAAACATCCAAAACAGCAGGTCCGGCAGTCGACGTTGTCTCAAGCATCGGCAGTAAATGGCGCGGCTTGTGCTTGGTCAAATGACCTTACCTCCACCAAAAGCAATAAAGCTGTCCTGTGATCCAAATTCCTGAAAATAAACGGTAATGTCATCATAAAACTTTTGATCAGTAGCCAACACTTCCCAAACAAAATGAAAATAGATTACAGTGTAGGGACATACAAGCTGGCTTAGTCTGAAATCTGGAGGTGTGTCAAGTTCTATATTTGAGGCATCAAGAACCAGATCTTGGCACTCTTCTAAATCCCTCTTTAAATTGTCTGGACCTAGTTTAGCATAATCAGAGAGGCTGACTTTTTTGTTACCATTCACGTCTCTGCTAGGAGATTGGCTCTGGAGAAGCTCATCACACAAAGATAGGCCTTCTACTAGTTGCTGTGAATCCAACAGGTGCTGTGACTCACTGTCCCACCATTTTGATTCTTCAGCAACGTCAATGATGTTATCATCTACCATTTCATCTGAAACATTCTCTGCCCTGGGTTCAATTTCATTCGTTTGATCTTCACATTCAGCTTCTTCAGTAATGCCATTGATGTTATCATATACCATTTGATCTGAAACATTCTCCGGCTGGGGTTCATTTTCATTAATTGGATCTTCACATTCAGCTTCAACCACATCGTTTGCATTTTCAACCAAAGAATGCTTCAAAGAGAAATACACAATGATCAGAATGTCCATTCAGCATAAATAAAATGTTCCGAAATCAGGCAAAGAAGTACAAGTCAAATATGGCTGGAGAGAATGGTCATTTGTCAGAGAAAAATCCTAAAGTTTAACTAAAAACTATCAGAAGATCCTTTGATTCATTAGAAAGAAGATTCAACGAAAAATTCATAACTTGAAAGTCAGAAGAGAAAACAAACACTTTTAAGCTTCCATATTAGATAAAAAAAAATAAAAAATAGAAGGGAATTACTTGAATGCAGATTTCCACACCAGTATTCATAATAGAAGACTCTTTATCAAGCTTAATGTCAGTGAAACGCTTTTCAGTACGTGGGGGATCAGGAGTCACAGACTTGGGAGTAGCAGGCACTACTTTAGCCGTCATTGCATCGTTGTTTTCAATAAAATCCTCTTCAATTTTGTCACCCTTGCCTTTTTGTTGCTGCTGATAAAATATCTTCGAAATTACATACTCCCCCTCCGTCTCATCCTCACCAGTTCCCAAATGATATTGGTGCATCACCCAATTAGTTTTATCAGACTTACCACCTTTAAACATGTTGACATAGAGAACCATAATCTTCTTGCATCCTTTCTGAACACCATCCAAGATTACCTGTTTAGTTCTACCAGTTTTATGCCACCGAACATCACCAGAATCATCACCTAGAATCTTTCGACGCTTACGAGTCCCGGTATTATAAGCCTTGATTGCTCTATGAAAAAAGTGAGATACACTTCCATCTTGCTTGACACCTAAAAATTTGAAATTTTTAAAGAAATAATCGTTTAACATATTGTGGATCAAAATCGTATTCAGTTTCCAATATAAACCTGGTAAATTCTGAGGATGCGTGTAGCAAATTCCTTCATCATTTTCAACTGTAGGTATGAACTCATTGATGAATGGATGAGGTTGCAACCCTTCACTGTCAACTTTTGCCAGTAAATGCCAAATAATTTCTTGATCAGTTGGATCAAATTTCACCCCTCTGGGTAATCCAGGCCAGTCTTGAGCTACCTGTAAACAGGCAACTTTCAAGCATTCTCAATTTCTCAAGCCATATGAATAAATAAGATGGAAGACAAACGATGAGCAACCAACCAAAAAGATGTGTAGTATGATACATGGTAACTGTCAATTCAATGTCACACAAAAATGTAAAATATCCAGGTCAATCACTACTAACTATACGAAATGTAATTCCAATAAAGAATATTAACCTCAAGCAAAGTTGTTAGAAAGAGAGAAAACAAGCCAAAATCTGAAATCTGAGCCGTAAAAGGATAAAAGGACAGTGACTTATATCAATCAGAAGGAAAACTTCGGTTTTCTTTTCTTCGGTTTAACTTTATGTTACGTCTTCATACTACATTGATCATGTCCCACGATTTCAGTTACATCAATCAGAAGGAAAACATGCAATCATTCTATGCAAACTGAATGACTAATAAATGATCTGATTTGCAAATGATCGGATAATAATAATATGAGCCAAATGAAACATACATCACTATTGTCAATGGCATGATAGCAATTAGGACAAGCTTTTGTTGGATTGCTCTTCCAAGCAACTCTTAGAGGATCACAAGCGCTCTTGATTTTTGTTGCAAATCTTTTACCGTCCACAATCCAAGATGGACTGCAAAATCACAAAGCATATTAGTATCAAGAACTTGCTAATGATTTTGAAAGAAGCACATGACAACAATAGGTGCTGGTCTCAGTGCATCCTTTAATCTTTGGTAAAAGCGATTGCGATTGTAGGATGACTAATGAAGAACTGAAACTTAGTAGCTATCTCAAAAATTCTTATACTAAATTGCATATAATACTTATATCCTCTTACAACCAACTAATAATCTGCCACCAAGAGGTTAATTCCAAACTCTCTTTCCAGTCACAGTTTTCAAAGAAAAGGCAAATGATTTTTATACAGCAAGACATTTTATCATTTTTCCAATTTCCCAAAGAAAACAAAAAAACCACAAAAGAATGTTGACCATTGTACAGAATATGGAAAACCATACAAGTATAAGCAATGATCTTTTCTTTTACCGCTATTGACCAATAAAATAAATCAATTTAGATACTGCTTAAAACTGCACATCCAATCTTATCAGTTTTAATCAGTATCCATGCAACAAAATTAACAAGTTTTTTAATGCCCATGCCCTTTAAAATGATCAATGACTCCATTCGATGGAAGTAAGCAGACAGCAATTTGGCAAGTCGCCATTATCCATGCATCTGACTTCTAGAAGGGGCATATAACACTGGCCTAAAGATAAAATTTCAAAGCCAATAAATCAAGAAACCACATGACACTATCCTTGGACCAAAAGAGAAATGAGATTTACCTCAAGTCAGGTCTTCAAATTATCAATTAAGGATCATATTATCAATTCCAGTTCACCATTAACAATCTAAACTAACATTACCCAACAATGCATGTTAAACATTCCAATAAGCATTTCACAAGCAGCAGAAACTAAAAAGACATATATATCTTCTAATGCACACAACCGAAAACTAAAAGCTACTTCTTTTAATCAAAATGAAAATGTAATAAGTAATAATCTTAAAACTAACCAAAAAAAACTTAAACTACCACAAAGTCCCAATAAGCATCGATCAAACACAGTCAAGAACCAAAAGAACCTAACTTTCCACGATAAAAAAAACCTACTAAATAAACATCCAACATTGCTATTCCTCAAAAAATCCCAAACCCAGAAACTCTTCAAGCTAAAAATCAAAAGGGTCATCACAAAAATCCTATCTTTTTGGTTCCAAAAACAAAAATCCAATCTTCACAGATACAGGCAAAAAAAACAGAACCAGTACAAAACAATCTAATAATTTACATCAAAATCCAAGCAAAACAACAAAAGGCAAAAATAAAGAAGCAAAATATTCTTACCCAGCCATTAGACAGAGACACAAGTGTTTGATCAAACAAAGAAGAGCTTAAGAAAACATAGTTAAGTTAGTTTCTTTGAAGTGGGACTCGTTTTGACCATCGAGTTGTGTCAGAATTATTAATGGGAACTTTAGAAAGTGACTTTTATTTTCCTTAAAATGCGATATTAGGAATTATTTGAATTTTGAAACCGTGTTTACTGTTAATCTGTACGATAATGAAGAGGGAAAATAATTGTAAAAAAATAAGGAATGGCGCCAGGTTCAAAGCCAGTAGTGGTGGTGAAACTTGAAAGTGATTCGTTCTTCATGTTTGACTTCGTTTTAGTCGAGTCGTCGTTATGATCAACGGTTCTGATTGCATCTTATTGTGTGTGAATTGTCCATCAAGTCCAAACACTTAACGACTGTGTCATGTTATGTTTTTGCTTACAAATAAGGCTAAACCCATAAATAATCTCAAACTATTATCCCTCTAGTTTCATCGACTGATTTTGTATAATCTCAGTTTTTTTAACTTCTAAAATCTTTATATTCAAATATAACAGTTAAAACCATTAATTTTTTCCATTATCTTAGTAAAAACAATATATTTTGTATCATTTCAACCCCTAAACTTATAAATACATAATATTTAATTAAAAATCATTACATTATGATGAATTAATAATATTATCTAAAATATTAATAGCTGTAAATTTGAACTAAATTCTATAAAACTACAAAATTGAAATATTTCAAACATATTTTAAATCATAACACTATCTAGTGATCAACATGGTTCGATTCGAGTCAATTTTTTAATTGAACTGTTAACCGTCCAAATCGATCTATTCAATTAATCGTCGGTTTGGTGTAAAAAAAAGTCAATATTTTTGCTGGAAAATTTTTGCCGAAAATCTATCGGAAATTTGTGACGAAATTCGTTTTATTTTTTTGTAGTTGTAATATTAAAACCGATTTTTGTAAAAAAATATGATGTTTTTCTTACGGATTTCGTCAGAAATTTTCGACACCAACAAAAACTATTCGATCTTTCTATCCATAAAAATGTTCCAAACAAAAAAAAAACGAACTGATTGATTTGGACTGAAATTTTCGACGAAATTTGATGGCAGTTTACCCTACGTTACCAAAAGGCAAGTGTACCTATCGGCGCAGTAAATGGCTTTAAGAGCCCCAAGTGTCGATCCCACAAAGACAGACTACTAGCTACTCGCTATTTATTATTATCTAGTCTACCAAATGTAATGAAAATTGATTAATTAATTAACTACTAATTAAACTATAAACCAAATGAGCAATAACAGAAAATGATGAGATTAAAACCAATTTACGAAGGCAACACTTAGATTTCAAATCCCTAAAGTTGTTTAATCATCAATTGAAATTAGAATTAGTGTGAAGTTTGTGACTAGACCATGACGATTCCTAAAATATATCAATCCCTCTCTCGAGGTAATTAACGTCTAATATTAATTAACTTAACCTGAAATCTGCATTACTGTTCCGTGAATTACTCTATTAAGTTTGACCTTAATCCAGAAGATTTACGTCGATCTATCTCTAGATTTGCATTCAACTCCTTTTAATTATGAGTAATCTATCGTATATTCGATCTCTCGATTAGCCCTATACGAATCAATATGTCAATCACAAGCGGTCGTCAAGCAATCAACAATGACAAAAATAATTCATAACTAAATCTCATTCAACAAACAACTCAACACTAAAACTAAAATCAATATCTGGTTCAAC
>CANYCX010301093.1:0-13940 GCA_948193385.1 Breynia disticha f. nivosa
ATATCAGTGCTCTTCACACGGTTTTATTGGCTTTATGTTGATGCTATTAGTTTTTTGTTTATTTAGTATTTTCCTTTGTCGGTTTGTACTTTACCGATTAATTTCTAATAAAATAATATAATTTTTACAACATAAAAGATACGATTTTAATTTTTGTAATATTTGTCAAAAAATTACTCGATAGAAGTATAATGCAAAAACAAGAAAACACACAGAAATTTATGTGGTTCAGTCCTTATAACCTACTCCACCGGCAGAGCACCAAATTATTCTATTATTAGTCACTAAAAAGCGGAAGTCACACACGGTAACAGTCTAAAACCCTAGCAATGTAGCTCCCTGCCCCCCCTTCCTGCCTCCCCCGCCCCCTTCCCCCCTTCTTCTCCCTTTCTCTCCGACCCACTCTCCGATCCCCCCTCTCGCTGTTACCTCCCTCTTGGTCTCGATCTCTCCGGCCACCACCCTCACCGCCACCCCCTCGCCGGTTTTGTCTCTTTTCCACCCTTTTCCGCAGGATCTCGCTGCTACCTCCCTCTTCGGATCTCTCTTCTCCGCCGTCACAGCCACCCCTCGCCGGATCTCTCTCGGCCTCCTCAACTCCTCAGACCGCCAGCCATCTACTCTTCCACGCACAGCCACGCCTCCACCACTGTCACGGCCAAGACCGGCCGGAACTTCTCCGATCTTCCCGGAGTGATGCTCTCAAGTTTTGTTTGAGTTTATTGATCTCAATATTTGTTTGTTATGCTCCTGCCTTGTGTGGGTTTAGATTTAACAACTCTAGAGGATTTAAGAGTTGTATGTATGCGAAAATCCGCGAATCTCGTTGCTCATTCCCTTGTAAGGGCAAGAGGTTCTCTTCCGGATTTTCATATTTGAGGTTTTATAGCTCCGAATTGTATTCTTGCATGTTTGGCTCATGATTTAATGATATAATCTTATATTCTGTCAAAAAAAAAACACAAACCATTAAATACACATTTAATGACATCATATTTATTCACCAAACAAAAATAATCTTAAAAAACAAATTTTAATTTCTTAAAATATATAAATTTATTTTTTTAGGAAAATAGTATTGTACGCACAACTGCGTACGATAGCAACATTCACCATTAAATACTATTAACAGCGTTTACTTGCACTGAAATTATCATTTTTATTTTTATAATTTAAAAAAAAAAAACACAAAAATTTCCTCTTTCATTTCCGATCGGCGATCGACGTCTCTAACCCTCATCGTCGCCGCCGATTCCGCCTCAAATATCTTCTGCCCATTTCTGCCTTCCCTCTCCTCTACAAAACCCATATTTTGATTTTTCCAATTTTACCCTCTAACCCACTAATTTCACTCTCCACTAAAAAGGGTTTTAAATTTTTTTTTTTTGGTTTTTGTGAGACACAGCGAAGTGTGTGTGACAGTACACAAAAACAATGTCACTTTCTTGATTTCCTCGGGCTTGTAAAGTACACGTGGCGATCTGGGCTTTGTTTCACTTCACATTTCTCTGCTTAAATCTCAGTAAGTTCTGTTCTTTTGTTAATTTTTTAAGTTCGGAAAAAACGATTTGATTTTTGTTATTACTTGAGTTTACTTGTTTCTGTATTGTATCTTGTAGCTAAGATCTAAGTGCACTTAAACTGTATATTGGTTTAGTTGAGATTTGGATTTTGTTACATTTGTTTTAGTAAATTTTGTTATTTTGGGAAATTAAGTGTGATTTGGAGGGTTTTGGGTGTAATTTTGGTTTGTGATGTGTTGATTATGCTTTGTTTTGAATTTGTTAAGTGAAAATGTGCTGTTTGTTTCCTGAGAAAGGTAAGGAAAATGTGAACGAATGGACCTTTTAGTGGTTGTTGAGCTGTGAAAGAGATCAAGTTTGGCAATAGTTTTACTGAGAGTTACTTTTGTTTGTTTTGGAAGTTTAGTTTATAAATGTTGGCTCTTAATTTCACATTTTGTCCTGTTTCCTTCCATTTCTGAGTTTTCAAACTGTGTTGAGAGTTACTGTGTACATTGTACATACTGAGTAAGAATTAAATGGGTTGTTTTTGAATTTGATGTTTGAATTGAGTTAGTCTTTTGTGCTTGAAATGTTTTTGACTTAGTCAACTCAGATAAAGCATAGATTCTTTCTGAAGTTTGATGCTGCAGGATACTAATATTCATAAGTATAAATTATGCAGACGAGAAAATGCGGTTATCCGTGAAAATCGTTTGTGTAACACTACCAGGCATGATGGGTCGGCGTTAGCTTTTTCTTCAAAATTTTGGGGTTTGTGACTTAAAAAAATCTTCATGGAGGCTAATTTAGAGGAGGCTCTTAGAGCCAAAGAGACTGCTGAGAAACGATTTGCTGAGAAAGACTTCAATGGTGCAAAGACTTATGCATTGAAGGCTAAAACTCTGCATCCCGGACTTGATGGGATAGCTCAAATGTTGGCCACTTTTGATGTTTATATCGCATCGGAAGCTAAATGCAATGGTCAAGTTGACTATTATTCTGTTCTTGGATTGAAGCCTTCTGCAGATAGAGATGCTGTGAAGAAGCAGTACCGGAAAATGGCCGTGTTGCTTCATCCTGACAAGAATAAAACTGTTGGTGCTGATGGGGCGTTTAAGCTTGTGTCTGAAGCTTGGACTATATTGTCCGATAGTCTTAAGAGAAACAAAATAAAGCAATCTTGCGTTGTTCAGACAAACTTGTCTGCTGTTCATGCAGCTGGTGGTGTCACAGGATACAACAGTTATTCCAATCCATCCTCCTCCCATGGGCTTGATACCTTTTGGACTGTTTGTACATCTTGTAAAGTTCAGTATGAATATCTCCGGAAGTATGTGAATAAGAGACTTTCATGTAAGAATTGTCGGGGTACATTCATTGCGGTAGAAACCGGGACAGGCCCAGTGAATGGTTCATTCCCTTACTGCCCCTGGTCTTATGTTCCTGGTAATGGATATGGAAGTCATGGATACGATGGTGTCACATATGTTCCTTCCACTACTACTTTATACACTGGAAACGGGGTCTCAGGAGTGCACACTGGACATGGTTATGAGTATACCTCAAATCTGTCATTTCAATGGAGCTCATACTCTGGTAGCAGTGCTGGAGTCGTTGGTCCAAACAGTTCATCTACGGTGTCAGCTGAAGCTTTTTATCAGGCTAATGGGAATGTCAATGGAGCGGGAGCGAACTATAAAGTAGCAGGAAGTGGTAAGCGTGCCATAAAAAGCACAACACCTAACTCAAATCAGTATGCATATGCTAACGGAAATGAATTTTCCGCTGCCAAGGTTGGTAGAACTGAAAAGAAAAGGAAATATTCAGTTTCCACCAGTATTAGAAATGGATATGAAGAAAGAGGATCAAATTGTGTTTCAGAAGTTGGATTGGTTAATGGAACTGCAATGACTGAGCCAGAACCTAAGATTTCGGGTCCAAGTGAGCTTCCATCAAAGCGTAGTTCCTGTGTGCCTGCTTTTGATGGCAGAAAGTTGTTGATTGACAAGGCAATGAATAGTATTCAGAAGAAATTGGAGGAGTTCAACTTGGCTTCCGCTGCAGCAACCAAAGTGGTGGTCAAATGTCAATTATCAGATGTGAGGGAAGCACCGAAGTTAGCAGATTCACATGTTTCTGCTCATCAAACAAAGCCAATCAGGTCGGGGCCGCCCGTCTCAATTAATGTACCTGACCCTGATTTTCATGATTTTGATAAAGATAGGTCGGAGGAATGCTTCCAACCAAAGCAGATATGGGCTTTGTATGATGAGGACGATGGCATGCCTCGGTTGTACTGTCTAATTCGCGAGGTTGTCTCAGTTAATCCTTTTAAAATTCACATCAGTTATTTGAACTCAAAAACTGATAGTGAATTTGGTTCAATTAATTGGATAGATTCTGGGTTCACAAAATCCTGTGGCCATTTTAGAGCTTGGAATTCGGATGTTATTGAGCAAGTGAACATTTTCTCCCACCTTTTGAAGGGGCAGAAGGCTGGCAGGGGTGGCTGCATCCGGATATACCCAAAAAGTGGAGACATTTGGGCAATTTATAGAAATTGGTCGGCGGATTGGGACAGATCAACCCCAGATGATGTGAGGCACCAGTATGAGATGGTGGAGGTTCTGGAAGATTACTCCGAAGATCTCGGGGTCTTCGTTGTGCCTCTCCTCAAAATGGCAGGCTTCAAAACAGTGTACCAGAGGAACACAGATAAGGACGCCATTAGATGGATTCCACGGAAAGAGATGTTCCGCTTTTCTCACCAAGTCCCATCTTGGTCACTCAAAGAAGATGCGACATCGCGTAATTTGCCAGATCAGTGTTGGGATCTGGACCCGGCTGCAACGCCCGATGAGTTGCTCCACGCCATGCCAGGCGCGACAAATGAGGATTGGAATAACGCGATGCCAGATGCGGCGGCAGAGGATTGGAATAACTTGATCAACGAGGGAAGTAAAACATCCATTTGAAGTTGAATTTACCATTGATTTAGAGAATTTTTAGGTTGACTGTACAATATATCTCACAGTTGGCTGGGAAAGGCCAAATGCTACAGTTTAGCTTGATATGATTTTAGATCATTTGAAGGTTACAGAGGAAGTTAATGAGCATGGAAAACGCAGAGTCCATTAAACCACTTGAAGAGAGAGAGAGAGAGAGAAATTTCTGGTGAATTGTGGTTGTAAGCTGTTGTAACACATGGAAACTGAAAGTGAACCCAACATGAACATGAATGTATTATTTGTCTTCACCCTGCTGTCACTTCTGCAGCAAAATTGTAAGGCTCAATATAAACTGCAGTTTTTATCAGTTTTGGTGAGAACTGAGAATAAATGTTATCAAAATCGGACATGCAGTTAATTCTTTACATATTGATTAAAAAGAATTATAAATATTAGTAATGATAAAATTAAAAATATCGAAATCAATTCTCAAATTTTTATTAATAAAAATTGAATAAACACATTGCTCCTTAAATGGAGAATAGTTTGAAGAGTGAAACGAATATAACATTAATAAAAATTAGTATATATTATATTATTCTCACTTTTAATACTTATCATTATAATGTCATTCTCTCATATTGCTTAAAAGTCGATGTTAAAATTTTTTTATGAACATCTTTTCCTTCAAACTATTGAGGCATTTTTCTAGAGTCAAACCGTGAGAGTCCATGAACCTAAAGTGGACAATTCTTCAATAGTCGAGCATAGCTTGCGAACATAATTACAACAATTGACATCATTTGTGGAAACTCGAGTTAAAAGTCACCATACTAAAATTTATTCCTAAAAAGCCCTAACCACGATTAAAAGTTTAAAATAAACAATTCTTTGGTGGTCGAGCCTAACTCACATAGCCTACAATAATTATGGGAAAATTTAACAAACCTTATATATAAGGTTTATATATTGAGAAAATAGACACTATCTTTATTAATTAACAATATAACAATTCAATCATTCTACATTTAAAAAATAACCATTTCATAACTAACTCAAAATCAGCAACAATCGTGGGTGATTTTCACTCCTAAAATCTCTCTCAATTTACATTCTCAAAATCTAACAAATTTAATCCATCAGAGAAAACGCACCATCAAAATCGAAAAATCACCCGGTCCTTCATCTTTATCAATTGAAAGAAAAAAAGAAATACAATCCAAGCATTGGTTTTGTTCTTCGAATTCAATTACGATTGTCAAAAAGATGTTTCGAGAAATCAGACAATGTACGTCAATTCAGGTACGACAAATTTCGAAATTCCATAATCGCAACATTGTTTCAGTGTTTTACTGATGTGATTTTATCTATCAGATTCTGTATTTCGTAATCAGATTCTGTGTTTCGTCGTTCAAAACGGTTCTCATTATCAAAGTTCATAAAGGTTCACAAATGTTTACATACACATAGTTCAAAACAAAAAACTCAGCAAACAATTCAATCGTTTTTAATGTTCAAAGAGGTTCACAAATTTAAGTTCACACTACATATTATCAGCTTGAACTATATTATCATGTTTCTTACGTTCACAGAAGTTTACATGGCCAAGTTCACACAACTTATAAGCTAAGACAGTATATTTAAAATTCACAGAAATTCACAAAGTCAAATTCACACACATTTTATCAGCTCCTCCTTCTTATTTCTAAAGTTTACAGAGGTTCACAGATTCAAGTTCACAAACATTTTATCAGATCCTCTTCATATTTCTAAAGGTTCACATAGGTTCACAGATTTAAGTTCACACGACATATTATCCGCTTGAACCATATTATAAGATTTTCTGAGGTTCATGGAAGTTCACACAACTTATAGGCTACAACAATATATCTAAAGTTCACAAAGTCAAATTCACAAAACTGGTTATTTTCGTAATATATAAATATTAAAATGACAAAAATATAAAATAAATTTAAACTATTGTCATAATCATAATTAACAAAACTATTATGCTATATCTTAAGAAGTAATATCTAATTTATATCTTTTAAATTTAATTTAGCTTCAATTCAAAGTTACACAATGTTCCTAACACATAAAAAAGTTGTTGGCAAGAAAGATCTTTTAAAATAAAATTTTTTATTTAAATTTAATAAATATATACCACCCAAAACATATCTCCAAAAGAACCATAATGAAACCCATTAATACCATTTTTAATTAATAAAAGTAGTTTAAGAAGATGCCATTGGGAATTAATTAATTATTTGAAAGTCAATGATATCATATCCTTCTTGGAGATGATATAGTTGGACCCCACTTCCTTTTATTCTAAAGCACAAACCATACATTAAACAATACATTAATCACATGATCATTACCACTAATCATAATTATTCATAATTGATTCACCACAATTATGGGTTCCAAATTGTTTTTATATTGAAAAAATTTATTAGAATGATAAAGATTACTCCATTTTCTTACTTCCTTCTCATTTTAATCGACAATATTTTTATGTTCGTTATGTCAATACAAATTTATTCATCTAAGAAATTATTATCTAATTAAAATATTTTATTAAATAAGGATAATATTATAAAATTACATAATAACTATTAGTTACAATTAACTTAATCACTATTGTCTCCGTCTCAAAATAAATATCATTTAAAAAATTTTTTTTTTTTCATATTATATATTGTTTATATGTTGTTTTGTACTGTTATCTAGCATTTAATACTTTATTTCAATATTGTCCTCATTAGTTTTACGTTTCTAATACAAATTTAATATAATAGTCAATTGAACATAACTTAAGACATATTAAATTTATTCTTAATTCGTACGCAAAATTTTAGAAGACATCTATTTTAGAATGAAGGGAATAATTTTTTAGTCTCATTGTCCAAAATCGCTTATTAATATGAAACGTAGTATTGAAAATAGAGTGGTTGCATTACATGCCACAACACAACTTTCATATTTTGTCAACTGTAATTTCAATCAAAATACTACTTATTTACGAGTGAATATTCGTGTTAATCATATTATAATCGTGTCGTCTCAAGATAACAACAATATTCAAAAACTAAAGTAACAAATTTGTATAAAATTAGCTTTTATTAGCATTTGCTACTAAGTATTGTTTGGCAGAGAGGTAAACATCAGCTTTTTCTTTTCTACTTACTCTCAAGTCTGCACATTTTCTTTCCTCTACTTCCTAAAACAACTAAAAGCTTCAAACCTGTTGTAATATATTAGCTTTCTGTAAGTGTCTTCTTTGCAATATCTCTCTTCTCCACCATCTATAAACATGGAGATGTAATTGCTAGTGTTACTCTTCTTCAACTTGGTGTTATGATCTATGGACCTTTGTCGATTGAAAAACTCGAACGGAAAAAAAAGAACGACGGAATCTGGAACTTTCAGAGACATTCTGTTGAAATTCATGTCTCTGCCTCTGTTTCTTGTGTCTTGTTTCTATGTAACTGTTGAAATGCTGCTTCCTATTGCAGAAGCAAATGGGCTCTCGGGAAGATTAAGTCCTTGTCCACTAGATGATGTAACGCAAGTAACAAAGAGAATTACATCAGAAATTTCATCAATGAATCATTAAAAACTCGAACTTGAGTTCGTTGATATGTTCAGGATAATCGCGTGCTTATGTCGAATCAGAAAAATGCAGATGTACAAGAATAGAGAAACATGTTCTTACCTATCTTCAGTGAAGTTAGTGCTAATATGCTTGAGGCTGTCCTCGCTTGTCGAACCATTGTTCAGAACATCCAGCAAGTAGTTGAATCTCTCCGCAGATGGGAACTCCGGTTGTTCTGCATGGGCTAAAGTGTTACAGCGAATTACATCAGAATGAAGAGTTGGTTCAACTAGGAGTGAAATGCCAGGAAACAAAAGGAACAGTTTCCAGGAGATATATATACCTTCCGAAAACTTTAGCTCGTCCATTGAATCGCCAAAATAAGAGTGACTATGAGGATTAGGTGTCAGCTGCATCTCCAACATTCGCCTTCGCTCAAATTCCAGTGCTTGCTCATGCTCTTCCATGAGCTGCTTCTGCAGTAATCTTGAGTTGTTGCAAAGTCTTGGCACTGTTACAACAATAATAGAATCAAAACCAAGGTTAAATAAATGGTAAACTAAAAGGTGACTTGGGAATGAAGATTGCACTTACGCGAATGAATCTCAGTATCGCCATCAACGAAATGCGAACTGTAACACATTGGATGCTGTAATTTATCTGTAAATTTCCTGCCGTCATGTTTTTAACCATGAAGCAGAAAGAACTCCAGTAAGAAAAATTATCAAAGTATAACAATGTGGTATCGCGACAGCAATTTTTCCAAGAAACTTTTATGCCAAGAACATCATAGCACTCAATTTAAGGAAATCCAACAAGAACGATGAAGCAATTAAGAAAGGCGTACGATAGAAGATGATGATATCAGGCCTATACCTATCAACAAGTCTTGACTTTTCCCTGTATGGTTTCACCAAAACTCGAGCCCCACAAACATAATGTGGATTCCCCTTGATGAGAATGGTCTTGACTGTCTCTGCAAAAACAAATGTAACAAATCCGAACATTCGCTTCTGTTGGCATGGAATCCTGACATCTTGAACAGGGCCGAATTTGCTGCAATAGTGGAAAATTGAGGAACAAAAACGCAAATCAGAACGTTCAGAACGTGATAGAAAAACCAAAAGACGCACCAAATTCTAACTAAATAAATATTTTCCAGTTTCTGAACCTGAAATAATTGGAAACATCTTGTTCTGTGAAAGTACTTTCTGCAGGAAAGGTAAGATATATCTGTCTTGAACCGGCTACAATCCCTCCAGGATCGTTTCTTTCGCTAGCATACTCCAAGTACTTCGGAACATCTTCTGCTAAAATCACAGAATGCTGTCCATGAGGCCTGTCTCAAACAACATTCACTCAATAGTTAGATCATCCAAGTATATTAAAAAAAGTACAAAGACAAACACAATCAGCATTTTCGTATACCTGTCAATGAGACGAATACTGTTTTTCAGACGGGCTAAAAGCTTTGTCAGGCTATAACCTGCCTTGCCGTGTCTCTGACTCTCCGTAAGGTACCCCTCAGCCTGAAGAGTTCTGCCATACTTCTCATAATACATCATTGGCAAAGATGCAATCGAAACGGGCACCCCTCTTCTTGTTTTCAAAAGCTCGACAAGCTCAAGTTCAAGCTTCTCAAGGGAACCAGGTGAGATAAAATGTTCTTCTTTTGGAATATCATTTGAGTAATGGCCAAAAATTTGAGATAAGCTTTCCGGGTGGCCATGGAAATACCTGCAGTTGCTACCATGCTTACAAAAACCCTTAATGAAGTAATGGCAAACCTTAACAGGAAACTCAGGCAAGCTAGGAGATCTTCTACTTGTTCTTCGACCTAATGCTGGTTCAGGGAAAAAATAATTGCTGGAAGAGTCAGAATTAGCAAACTCTAACTGATCATCCAAAGTCAAGAACTGCAGTTGGTTCTGAAGATGGAAATCTTCTGCAACGGAATCCGAATACCCCGTGGGACTAAATTCCAAATTCTGCACATGTTCATTCATCACTTGTGAATCCCAGTAAGAACCTGCCCCCCTAATCATGGTCGGAGATGAAACCGGGTGTGATGAGGCGGGCGAGAAAGGAGCGAATTGAAAAGATGCATCCGAAACAGGTGATGGATTCACCTGAGAAGGAGAGATAGGAATTGAAACAGCAAGCTTATTTAGCCCGAGATCCGACTTAGCTTTATTAATCAATGAATAGATCAAATTATCCGGACTAAACGCCAGTCGGATCATTTCACGTTCTCCATGGTCTTGTAGAAGAAGATAGCCTATAATCTTAGAGACATGTTCAGGCTCAACCTTCTGAATTCTATTGTACACAACTTTTGTGGATTCAGAAAAATCCATCTCAAAATCAGAAACCTGCAAATCGAACAAGAATACAAAACCAAACTCAACATCACTCGAAAAAAAGACAGATCATAAAGATTCACAAACATTCCAAACAATGCATGTGACACAAAAATCAATAGATAGAGACAACTAAATGGAGATGAACCACAATGAAGAGATTGAACTAAACCATTCAAAATGCTCCAACAAATGACTGAAACAAACCAATAAACTACGAACTGATGTTAAGAGCACGACGATTCGATCTATAGCGTATAAGAAAAACACGAATGGAATATGCAAAAAGAGTAAATCAGAACAAGTCAGGAAAAATGAATCTGAATTTAACAAGTTACTACTTCTTCCATCAGCTTTAACTCATGACAGAAAATTAACCAAAATCAGGAACAAGAAATGACAGCTATGCTGTGAGAGATCCAACAAACATATTAACAAAAATAGGAGAATAGAAAGGAAAATAAAATCTGAATGGCTTAAGAAATGTTTTTAAAAAGATACCACTTTAAGATGAACAGCATCATCAAGAAACAAATGCATTTTTATCTGTAATCAGCAGAAAGAAAAGGAGAAAACTTTTGATACTGAAGCACTAAAGAACAGTAAGAATGAATAACACTGAAACTCTAAAATATTTCAAGAATTCAAACTTGAAACAAAGAAGAAAAGCAGAACAATTTGCAGAAACCATTTTCATTTTCACCCTTCTTCTGTTACATTAGAAGAAGAAACTTCATTTTCTGGAAAACAAGTTGAAAAATGGAAGGTAACAAAAAGTCAACTTGTTAACAAAAAAAATAAAATCTTGAACATAAATCCTGAACCAATCATTAGTCTGCAACGCTTTGAAAACAAACTGTGGCCTGAATTCTGAGAAAAATTAACAATAAAAAGTTAACCAGAAAAGCCAGAGAAAGGGGGGGGAAATATTTTTGTTCATTTGACAAATGTTGTAATTCCAAAAAAAAAAAACAAGCCAATTACCAGAAGCAGAACAAACAGAGGAAAAGCAAAGACTTCGCAGTGTTTTGAAGAAAAAAAATCAAATCTTTTCACACATTTAATTAAAAAAACACATGTTTTCTTCATTTCAAAACTCATAATATTTGATAATAACTCAAAACAAACCAAAAAAATTCAACTTTTGCTATTTTTTTTATAACTATACAAATTAAATTTACAAAAAAAAAGATATGGAGAGAGAATGAAGAAGATCTATAATACCCACCAGAGACAATTGCAGAAACAACCCAACTCAGAGAATCTCAAAGACCTGTTGTTTCTTCACTTTTCTAGCCATGCTTGAATCGATCACTCTGTAATTCATATACAATTTTGTATTTCTTCTTCCGCTAAAATTCTTCTACAGTTCTATTCTATTCCATTCATTTGGCTTGTTTCTCTCTCCACAAAACCAGGCCCCTGCATTTCTCTCCTTAAAAAACAAAACGACAGAATTCTTTAAAAATGACAGAAATGATATATTATATAGCTTCCAAGGTCACCTTGTCTTTAGTTCAATCACAGCACACTCAAATCCACTCATCCTCTCTCTCTAAACTGTACTGAAAGCATCTCCAACAAGAAACACAAAACAGCTAGTAGAGCTCTTCTTGTTATTGATGTTGCTCTGTGTTTTGTTGTCAGTTTGGAGAGTTATCTATATATGTTGGCGTCAGTTTCTGCATATTAAATTTCGAAAACATGCTTGTTTTGCTGCTTTCTTGTTGGGATTTTGGATTCAAAAAAATAATGGAAGTTATAGGGAAGAGAGATAATCTCGGAAGAATTGAAATTTAAAAAGAAGGAAGAAGCAAAGCAGAAGAAGTTGGAGGTTTTTACAGGTTGTAACGTAACGTGGAGTTACTGAAGAAAATTGCGGGGATTTTGCTTCGATTTTCGCTATTCACTTGACAACTTCAAATGAGTTTTCATTTCTATTTTTCTTCATTTTTTTAATTATTATTATTATTATTATTATTATTATTATTTTATAAAATTAAAAATTGAAAAAAATATTATATCATCTTTATTTTATATACATTTATTTTCTTATATTTTTTAAATAATTATCTCGTTAATTTTACTGACGTGTGACGTCTGTTATTTAAAAATATTATGGACTCAAAAAACTAAATTATGGACGGTTACGTCAACAAAATTAACGAAAATCTTAATTTAAACTAATTTATCAAAAAATTCAGAGACTGCTACAATTATTTGAAAATGAACAAAGACTGAAAAAAATGTGCATATAATATAGAAACAACAAAATATTATACTCTTGAAGAGAAGGAAATAAAATTCTGAAAATGTATAAAATAAAAAAGTAAAATAACGTGGTCAAAAAATTAATTATACATAGTATTTATGTTTTTTCTTTATTGGGATATATTCAAATTATATTATTTAAAATAATAATTATAATAAATTAATATAAATAAATTGATTAATATCTTTATTGGTAGTAGAATTTGAGTTATAATTTAGTGTTGATAACATTATTTATTAGTTATTATAACTGAATCAAAATTTAGAAAGATAATTCATGGTAATATAAAAAAATTAAATATTTTTTATTTTATAAAATAACACATATTTTGAATTGTAAATATATAATACTTCCTCCGTCTTATTTTCAAGAATTATCTAATTCGTATAACCAATCAGATTCGTTCGTGTAATACCAATACAAGTTATTGTATTAAATAAAGTTTTTTAAAATACGTAATAAATAAAAAAATGACACTTAAAATAGGATGGATGAAGTATTAGAAATTATGTTGCATTTATTTTTTAAATTATATTTTGTTTTATAAATATTAAATTAGGGTTATTTTAATTTAATGAGGGCATTGGATTTATCATAGGTAGGACCCACATCTTACCTGGCAACTGCAAAGAGCTTTCCTCACTTTCACTTATCCGTGATTGGTGGATGCATTATTACTCAATCTATAACTCCAAATATCCCTTTTTTTAAAGAAAAAAAACAATATTTTTCTCCCAAAAATAAGATATTGATATTTATTTTTTTGTTTTTAGTTAAGTAGTTATAAATCGTTAAAAATAAATGCTTAGACCATTAAATTCAAATAAAAAATATATAATATCTTATATTTATTTTTGAAATTTATTGAATTACATTATTATTTATTAAAATTATAATTTTTAATTAAAAAATTTGAGAACAAAAGCAAAAAAGTATGATTTAGATGATAAGAACTATTTCAATTTTTAATATAAATATCTAAACATTAAAATAATTAAAATTAAGCCTCACTAATTAACTACTTATTTTATTCACCATAATAGTTCTCTTTATTTATCTGAATAAAATATTTGAAGAAAAAGTAATTTAAAATCATATTTTAAACTCACTTGAACAAAATTTCACATGCATTTCGAAGACACCTTAAAACTCTCCGACCACTAAAAAATGTCCGATGAAATTCATTGAAATACGGAACATATAAATTTGGAAATGTCTATTTTATTTTCATGAAATATTTATCATGGGCAATGCACG
>CANYCX010301121.1:0-15206 GCA_948193385.1 Breynia disticha f. nivosa
ATGATGTCAGGAACCGAGGTTTTAACAACCTAGGCTCTGATACCACTAAATGTGACTCCAAAATTTGACTATCACTTACGTACTTTCTCCCATTCCCGTCAAGTGACACTCGAATTTGGAAATCAAGTTTTTGTTATAAATTTATTTAAGTAAAGCATAAAAGGAAATAAAATAGAGAGGAATAAAAATAAACACATCTTTACTAAAGTTTGCGAAGGCCTAGGCCCAATATAATATGAGGTTTACAAAATAGTTAAGGTTAGGAAAGAAAAAGAACCGGAAAATCTTATTTCAATCATAACCTGACAAAATACAAGTAATGAACTATGTATGATCTTTCATTTACAAGATAAAATTTTCCTACACAGTGCACCACCCACCTCAGATTCTCTCACAGCAAGTCCTAAACTTGAGCAGCAATGTACCACATTCGCGTCCAAAATTTATCCTCTTTGATTTTCTACCGAGCGATGCAAGCATAAAACGAGTGAGTCATGAAACTCAGTAAACAACACTACTGGAAGGGTCAACTTTCATGCATTTGTGTGTTTAGCCAAATATGTATACCCATATTTAATAAATTCCATCTCCAAATCAAGATTTAAATCATTAAATGATGCACATCAATAATTGAATTCAAAAACCTTCAAATAATCAAATTTATAGTGCGATGAACAGTGTCGAACATTTTGGAAAACGGTTTGGCTAAGTCGTTCGCCAAACTGTTTGGTCATTCTGTCCAGCCATCCAATCCGAACAGTTTGGGAAACGGTTTGGCTAGACCGTTCGTCAAACCGTTTGGCTCTTTTGGACTGTGCAAAAAATGAAAGGGGTTGGGGAACGGTTTGGCTAAAGTGTTCTTCAAACCGTATAGCGTCTCTTGAATGTGTAATTTGTCAAAATGGTTTGGGAAACGGTTTGGCCAAACCGTTTCTCAAATCGTTTGGGTCCTCTGTATCCAGAATTTCAGCAGCTTTACATTGATCATTCAACCATTAAGCATCAAAGTTCACAACAACATTTCATATATCAATCCATATTGCTCCAATCCAAATTTATTCCCATAAATAACTTCATACCCAATGAACACACATCAAAACCCAACCAAAACAATATGCACTCAATTTACAACCATGAGTTATCCATCAATCAATCACAAGCCATATAGAATGTCACATATACCACAACCAAATTGACTAATTCAATCTCAATATAGACCAGCACACTCGAACACTAAAATGTGAAACGAGTTTTCCACTATACTGGAGTAACATATGTTTTATATACGACTGCAATTACGTTCCTAAGAGCCGGTAACCTTCCCTCATCTCAAATTCGTGCTTCCAAGAGCCTTTTCACTTTAATTACATGCTCTCAATTAGCCCCAAATGCATGCATGATGTGAAAATGATCAAATATCACAACCATGCATGTCCATGCCATGCCAAATCATTATGTATGGATCATAACATAACATGATGACAAATCACAGCATAGCTCCACAATTCATATCAACAGCAACACATATTCCAGCCAGACAAATATCAACCAAACATACCAATCCACATCAATCCAAATCAATCCAATTTCACACCAAACCAACAATTCAAGTACATATTAACAAGTAAGCATTTATCCAACAACCACACATACACACATTACATCACCTAACACTCACTCAATCAAATCACAAGATTCACATGCAAGAAACATACAAGCAAAAGAAGTTGCGCTCGCGTTGCTTACCTTACCAAACACACCTAAGGCTCCGACCTTAAACTCCCCTCTCCAGGATTTTGACTTCCTATTAAACAATTAATAATTTATATTAATTATTTAAACACAATGCTTTTCAAAACAGTAATTTAACAATGAACTCATATTTATATATTCAGGTGATTATATTTCCTATGGTTTCCTTCCTATCATTAATAATTCCCAACTACCTTTCTTACTTAAACCATTCATTAATTTCACATTCTCTAACACCTTATCCCTCATCAATTAACAATAACCCGAATTGACGGTTCAATTAACCTCAACAAGACCCAAAGATTCTTACCTAAACAACAAAACACGAATTGACGGTTCAATTAACCACGAAATTGATACACTTCTTAAATTTTTCTTAATCTCCCCTTCTCATAATTTCAATTTATTCCTCCCAAATATTTATTTAAACAAATCGAGAAAAATTTTCCGGTATTTTCTTCATATATTATTTTAATATATAATTTAAATACGATATTTTTGCAAAATTTTAGGCGTTACAGCAATAGTAGTAGATGCCCAAAAGAATAGGATGCAAAACTGTCCTAGGCTTTTGTTGAGGTAAGACCTCCAACATGGCCTTATGGACTTTCATGGTTTTTCCCTTTCCCTTTCATGAAGTGGATTTGAAAACATCCCTAGGATTTTGTTGAGGTACCACCTCCAACTTATGCTTTGGGTTGGTTTTGGTGTTTCCTTTCCTAGCCTTCATTTTTTTTCCTTTTTATGGACTGAGCAGAAAGAAAAATTTGAGTTATTTGAATTTAGATTCATGTTGTATAAAGAAAAATAATATCAAGGTCATTTATGAGGTCTTTAACCAAAGAACTCCCACTCAACAACGAATAAATATCGCATTAAATAATTCACTCTTTAGTGATTTGTTTCGTGGGACATAGATCCACCTTTTTCTTTGTGAAAGATTAGGTTACTTAGGTAAGAATCTATCCAATCATCTTCCCCAAAATGACTCTCAATTTTTAATGGGTCTAGCATTTTTATGTCGGGGCACTTCCCACTAATTTTCCTAGGGCCGACACACCGTCACAGAACCATGTTAAGTCCAAACCTAGAATTAATATGCTAACCATGACACTAATCTATCCCACTCTAGTATTGTGGATAAAAAAGCATCGATCTTAGCCCTGCCTCATAAAGAGAATATATCATGCTGAGCTTTGGCATGACCCATGCTTCAATGTTCAATGCCTTGACAGGTTGTTAATTTAGGAAGGCAAACTGCTTGACTTACTATTTTTAGGATTAATTTCATTTTATTTACGGTTTAGCATGGAAAACATGGATTCAACATTTTTATTTGTTGCATACATTCATCAACATGTGTATAGCATGCAAAATCTAAATGCAGAAAAGTAAACATGCAATCGTGGGTGTAACGCCCCGAAAATTTACCATTTTGAAAGAATTAGGTTAAATCATTGTGGGAGGATGCACATATGTGTATATATATGTTAATTCAAGGCTGATTGATGTTTAATTAAGTGTAATGATGTTGGTTATAAGTGGTAAGGGTGTATGTAGTATGTGGTTGGTGGTTAATAAACTATGACAAGGGTTAGGTAAGTGAATGGATGTTGGGAGGTCAAAGGAAATAGAATGAAGGGAGTTGTTAATTCATGTTAATTGATGTTAAAAACTATTTAAATTAAGCGAAATGATGTTAGTTATAAGTTGTAAAAGTGTATGTATAAGTATACCTAGGCCGGGAATTGAAAGAGAGTCAAAAATCGCAAAGTAGTACTGGAAATGGCTAAATAATATATGTTTATTTGAATTAAACATACGTTATTCTTGACAGAGGATGAATAACGTATGTTTAGAAAGAAAATAATGTACGTTATTCTCTTCTGGGTGCACAGAACCTACATTTTCTTAACGTACGTTAATGGAACAAATGACGTACGTTATCGGGGGTATGTACATGTCATTAAAAGGTCGTGAACAGCCACATTCGGGGAAAAAATAACCCTCAACCCTCCAAACTCTCTCCCAAAAACCATATACCATTCCTAAGCCCTTCCAAACATCAAACCTACCACCAAACATCATCTTAGCAGCGGATTAACAGCAAATCGAGCCCCAAATCCATCCCTCCTCAGCCTATGAATTTGAGTTTCGGGAAAGACGTAAAAATTCACGATTCATGACAGAAATGTGATGGAAAATAGATGCATTTGGTAGGGTTCTCATGGGTTTTTATTGTAGTTTATGCTTCCATAAGCCTTCAACCTTAAAACACAAGATTTGGTTAGATTTAAAGAAATAGGGTTTTACGAAAGTTTGGGGATTTCAGGAAAATTCAGTAGGGATTGCTGAGATAATGTATATTTTTTATTAAATAATGTTAAATGTGATTTAAAATGTGTAGGGAATGATCAATGGAACCCGAATTGAGGATCGAGCGCTAAATCGATTCTTGCGAGCCGAGGTAAGTGTACTTAATGCTTACTTTGGATATGTTAATCCTTGTTTTGGTTGAATGAATGTTGGAATATGATGTTTGTCATGTGAGAATGGAAAATTTATGCTTGGATGAATGAGATGTTTGAAAATATGCAAGTATGTGGAATGTAGGAAAATAGATGTAAATGTGTCTTGTGATGATTTAGATTTGGTTATGTGTACCAGAATGAAAGTGTTTTGGGATGCTTGAATAATGTATGATTATAAGAGCATGGTTAGTGGTATGGTATGTTGTGGTTTGTTGCTATGAATGGGCATTTTATTGAATGAGATGATGAATTGTTATCATATGCATGTAGTGAATGTTCCTTATTTATTATGTGATGAACCCATGTGTGTTACAGGTGTATGTTGTTTATGCCATGGATTGGTCGCCTTCAGCATGTTGGCTCGTATTGTAATCTAGATGATTTATGGAACATTCATGTGCATGTGGTTTTGGGAAAAGTGGAAATGAAATGCATGAACTTGCATTCATACATACCATTATGACATAAGCATGAGCATTGTTGTATGTTCATTGATCAGGGCCTCGTGGTCAATGTAGTATAAGGGCCTTCGTGGCCAAAGCGCAAACTGAAAAAATAAGGGCCTCGTGGCCAAAGCACGAAAAGAAATAAACAAGGGACTCGTGGCCAATGCGCAAAGTACAAAAATAGGGGCCTTTTGGCCAAAACACAAAATGAGAGTGGATTCTCTCTATTGATTTTAGACAGCAGAGATCGAGTGGACTCTCTCTCTGACTGTGCTTAAGGCTTCGGAGCACATCATTGTGTGTGAAGATGCATTAGCATTTCACTCTCATACACTTTGCATTCATGCATACTTGGCATGGTTTTGATGGAATGAATGAGTATGATTTGCGATCTTGATAAGTGTATGAATTTTCATGATTTATGATTTGGATGTTGTTGGGCCATATGGTTATGTTGCGAATTACATGATGTACTACAAGTTTTGTAGTACTTATGTAATGTTGTGAATGCTAACATGACTTAGCATGATTGTATATATTGATGTCGAATGGATGTATATGATTGTGTTGTGGTATGGTCAATGTGTGAATGAACTATAAGCTGAACTCGTAAACTAAATGGTTTGAGAAAGGTGTGAAATTGGTGTGGTGTACTAGAAAGGTTTGTTAGCTGAATGAACTATAAGCTGAACTCGTAAACAAAATAATGCCACAACATACCAAGATAGGTTCCAATGCCAAACATAGATCAACATCAAACCACAATACAATCATGTATCATTTCAAATATCAAACCAAGGCATATGAATCCTCATATCAAACTTAAACATTTTATATCTTTTTCACAGTAATAGATGTGGACTTTCCAAGCTCATACATGTTACCATTCACATTTAGTCCATACATCATTTTAAAACAAATATAAACCGCATACAATCAACCTTCAATTATAAATTCATTAATCAGGATTTGTTGTATGGTTAAATTAATCCATAAACATTGCCTTCATACATTTATACAACTTGTATAAATGTTATTTTACCCCACAAGAATAACTAATGAAGGTAATATACACATTTTTAAGCAGTCAGACTCATTTAGACATATTTTGTATGCTATGAATAGTGACAAATGGGTTGGCAAACGGTTTGGCCTAAAACGTTTGGCAAACCATTTTCCTCCTCTGTTTTGGTAAAAATTGAAACAGTTTGGGGAACTGTTTGCCCAAACTGTTTCCCAAACCGTTTGGGTCCTCTGGATCCCGAATTTTGGCATTTTTACACTTAAATCTTCAATCATTAACACCTTATTTCATAACAACAATCCACAACTCAAACCATACAGCTTCCAAATCAAATGATTATCATTATCAACAACATTTCATCAAACCAATACAAGACATAACCTTTCCAATTTATCAAAACCAATCTTCAACCAAATTAACCACTCATAGTGATTCACATGTTATCAACCATTTATCAACATCAATTCACAAATCCAATTCCATAACCATTTACATTCTCATTAAATCTCCAATTCATTGAGCAAACTTCACATACCACAAACATCAATAACCATTCATAAGCAACATTCATACACATCAACTCATCACTCAACATGTTCAATATCAATCCACAACATTCAATATTCAATTCACACAAACATAGGGAAGATGTGCTCATGTTACTTACCTTAGCCAAATACTCCAAATTTCCGTCACAAGCCATCCTCATCGTAACCTCAAATTCCTATAAGTTGACATTATAACATATATTAATCCTCCAATCATTTCAGTACTGATTAATATTGAGGATTCGCATAATTCCCTTAGTAATTACACTTTCTTTTCTAATTTACTCCTTCAGTTTCTTTAGCACTAATCATCATCAATATGCTAAACAAGGTTGTTTAGCTATCCTTTAACATTTTATACCAACCACAACACCCTATTCTTTTTAATTTATACGGTTCCTTTTCGAAACCCCTAACTATTCTCTTTCCTCATGCAATTAATTTTACCACAACAACACCCATTTGAAATTGACCATACCAATACCATCAACAGGGCGAATGAAGCTTACCTAAGTAATGGAACTCGTAAAAAACTCCCGTTCGAAAACCTCAATCTCGTCACTATTCATGGACGGGTTTGAAACGTCAATTTCGGACACCTAAATCATAATTTAGTACCAGAAAATGTTACCAGAAGGTAATATATTTCTTAAGCTTTTAATCAAACCATTATTTACCCAATTCCGACCCCAGACTAACAAGAAAAATGGTCGAAACATTAGGGTTTCCAATCTAAAACGATATTCACAAAATCAAGGAGGAAATATTACCGTAGCTAAGCCCTCAATCTGTTCTGGAGCTGCCCGACACTAAGATTTCACGAAGAACAACATATCCTAGGGTTTCCCAAGCGTAGAGAGAGAAAGGGAGGAGAGAGAGACGATTTGGGGGGTGAAGAGAGAAGGAGGCTAAAGAGAAGTATATATAGACTTTCTCCTGGACGATTTTGCCCTCAGTAATATTAGGTTATCTCTCCTTTGTCTTTTCTCGCTTTCCAATGAACAAAACACCCTAAATTTTTAGTTATCCCCACATTACCATTTTCTTAACCCAATTACTATTTAATTCAATCAAAAAGAATTTTCCTACGTATTTTAATACGTATTTTTATTTAAATATTAATTATCCAAAAATTTGAGGGTGTCACTAGGGATGTAGATGTTGTGAGGGACTATCCTAAAGTGTTTTCGGATGAGCTGTCGAGATTACCATCGAGATTACTGTTGAGATTGACACAATGCTAGGAGGAGTGCTAGTGTCAGTGGCACTTTATCGGATGGAAGCTGTAGAGTTGCAGGAATTAAAGAGGCAGTTAGAGGAGCTTTTGGAGAAAGGTTTTATTCGGTCGAGTGTGTCACCTTGGGGTGTGCCGGTACTTTTTAAAGAAGAAACATAGGAGTTTGAGGCCTTTAATCAATTACTGCGAGTTGAATAAGGTAACGATGAAGAATAAGTGTCCATTACCGCAGATCAACGACTTGATTGATCAGGGGAGTGACAATGTTCTACAAAATTGACTTACGATATGGGTACTGACAGTTGAGAGTGGAGGAGCGTTCTATCTCAAAGACAGCGTTCTGGACTCGCTATAGCCACTACGAGTTTATGGTGATGCCATTCGGGTTAACTAATGCATCGGTAGCCTTTATGGCTTTGATCAACAAGTTGTACCAATCGTATTTGGATCGGTTTGTGGTGGTTTTTATTGGTGATGCACTAGCTTACTCCATAGATAGAAAGGAGCACGAGGGACATCTCCGAGTGGTATTGGCGTTGTTAAAAGAAAAAGAGTTGTATGCTAAGTTAAAAAATGTGAGTATTGGATGAGAAAGGTGGTCATTCTAGGCCATATGATTTTAGTAGAGGGTGCCAAACCAGACCCAATTAAGATAAAGGCAGTTTAAGAATAGGAGGCTCCTAGGAAAGTGACCGAGGTGCACAGCTTTCTGGGTTTGTTAGGTTACTACTGGAGGTTCATAAAGGATTTTTTGAGATTAACGAGGCCAATGACAGGCCTACTAAAGAATAACACTCCATCCATTTGGAATGAGCGATGTTAGGAGAGCTTTTAGGAGCTAAAGAAGAGATTAGTGAAGGCTATCATTTTGATGTTATCGTGTGAGGGTGGCAGATTTATGGTATATACGGACGTAAGTTTAGGAAATGTTCTTATGTAGAATTGATAGGTGATTGCTTATACGCCTTGGCAGTTGTGAGTGTGTATGGCTAATTATCTTATTCGCGACCTAGAGTTGGCAACAATCATCCACGCTTTGAAAGTGTGGAGGCATTACTTGTACAGTAAGACTTCCCATATTTTCATTGACCACAAGAGTCTCGAGTATATCACTACTCAGCCAGAGTTGAATTTGAGACAAAGGAGATGGAGTGAGTTGTTAAATATTATGACTGCACGATAGAGTACCATCCGGGTAAGACGAATGTGGTCACCGATGTTTTGAGCCAAAAATGAAGAGAGGATGCAGATTCAGTGACTTATAGGGTAGAGTGCCTATTTACTTTCTAGAACCTGAGGGTACAGTTGGATATGATTGAGGGATAGATGTTCGCTAACATATATGTGAGCCCATATGAGGGAGTTGATTGGAGAAAGACAAAAAGAATATGACATCTGAAAAGATCAAAAAGAAAGTATAGAAAGGAAAGCGACTACACTGCATTAGTTAGATGATGATGGGTGTTATATTATAAGGGAGGATTGTGTGTCCCAGATATAATAGAGACTAAAGAGAGGCTGATGGAGGATGCTCACTCCTCACCATACTCGGTACATCCTGGTAGTATTAAGATGTATCGAGATATGAGGGATATGTACTAATGCGTTAATATGAAGCGGGAGATCACAAAGTTTTTAGCTAAGTATCTGCATTGTCAGCAAATCAAAATGGAACATCAAGCTCCAGCAGGGAAGTTGAGGCCTCTAGAAATTCTAAACTGGAAGTGGGAGAAGATCACGATGGATTTCATAGTGGAATTCCTGAGGACTTTAAGACACCATGATGTAGTTTTGGTGGTGGTTGACTGACTCAATAAGTCAGCACATTTTCTAGCAATCTGATAGGATGAAACTTTAGACAAGATTGCGAGCTTTGTATTGGGCAGAGATTATGAGGTTTCATAGATTCCCAATGTTGATCATGTTAGATCATAATCCGAGATTCACCTTGAGATTTTAGATGACTTTACAGGATTCAATGGGCATTAGACTATGGTTTAGCACTGCATTCCATCCTCAGACCGATAGGGAATCAGAAAGGATGATTTAGACAATTGAGGATATGATGAGGGCATGTGTGATGGAGTTTGATTGTAACAAGGATGATCATATGTTGTTGATAGAGTTCGCCTGTAATAATAGTTTCCACTCCTTTATCGGGATAGCCGCCATATGAAGCTTTATTTGAGAGGCGATGTCGTAGTCCAACTTATTAGGATGTGGTTGGTTTACGATGGATTAACGGACCAGAGTTAGTACAATAAACTCTCAAGAAAGTGAATGTAGTAAAGAGATTTATGCAGGCAGATTAGGACAAGCAAAAAAACTACTTTCACCAACACCATTGGGAGGTAGTATATAAGGTAGGAGAGAAGATATTTCACTGAGTTTCACCATGGAGAGGTGTGATTCAATTCGATCGAAAAGGGAAGTTGAGTTCGAGATACGTGGGACCATATGTGATTATCAAGAAGGTAGGATCCCTTGCCTATCGACTCCAGTTACCAAAAGAGTTGTTTTGACTTCACAACGTGTTTCACGTGTTGATGTTAAGGATATATTGATCCGGCCCAAGTCACACATTTAGAGAGCCAGAGTTAGAGATCACAAAGGATCTCACTTTTGAGGAGGAGTTGGTTAAGATCCTAGACTGACAAATCTGACAACTGCAGAATTCTAAGATTTTGTTGGTTAAGGTAAAGTGAAGTTTTTATTAATCTAAGGAAGCTACTTGGGCAGTGGAGAGCAATATACGGGAAAAGTATCAGCATCTCTTTCCAAAGGCTTTATGAGTTGTCTATTCGTTACTTATAATTGTGATTTGATGAGTGCTAATAACCTAGATTGAAAATTTTTGGGACAAAATTTCCTAAGGACAAGAGCTGCAATACCCCAAAAAATACAACTTAAATTTAGTAGAAAAATGTCAAAACAGTGGTTGAGAAAAGCCTGGGAAATGGCCAAGAGAAACCGTTTCCCAAACAGCTCGTGTTGGAATAGAGTTTGAATGGTCACCCAAACAGTTTGGGTAGACCATTCTACAGCGTTTGGCTTGGCAAGATTTTAAAAAGATATAATGTTTGAGTAAAAGGAGTGAGAGGAACATAGAAAGAACCCTAGTCGACCCCTCTTGGACAGAAACCTTCTTAAACCTTCAAGACACGTTTCCAAGCCTTTCTGAACACGAATCTTTACCCCTCTTCCTTAGTTTTTCATAAATCTCAAGCTAGAAAAAAGCCCTAGAATGATTTTAGGGTACTGAGGCATTTTGGAGCAAGGTAATCTCTAACACTAGATGAAATTTATGTATAGTAGAGTCAGTTTTGTGTGGGCTATTATGGATATTCTTAAATGTGTAAGTGTTAGGCTAAATATTGTGATTTGGATGAAAGATTAAAATTTAGTGTTTGGCTGATTTATGGGGTTTTGGGGAATAAGAGTTAGAATACAAAATCTAAGTTAGATATATGTTTAATAAGAGAAATGTAGCTTGTTTTGTGAAGGAGATGGTGTTCGAAGCCTAGAGCGGAGTTGAGCTAAGAGCCGACTTCGTAGGATTCAAGGTAAGTGCACCAAAACACACTTACCATTGTATGTGTTGCATTTATATGGTTAAGTATACTTGGCTGATTTCACATGTGTTGAAAAGTTAGTTAAAATGTCTTAAAATAGACTCGATAAGATGTGTTTGTGACTTATAGTTTCATGTGTGTTAATTGTGATTCAATTGTGTCATTATGCTATGGAATGGTATGGATTAGTTTGATTATAATAAGTAAAAATTGACCTAATGTGCTTGTATTAATGTTTGCTTGTATTGGTTTGAATGTTGATTAAGTAGGATGTGTAAAGTGTGAGATGTAAGAAAGAATTGATTGCAAGTATGTGGATTGTGAAATTTGAACGAAAATGTTGATTTTAGTTATGAGTTAAATGTTATGATGAGTGAAAAGCCTTAAAGTTGTATTGTGAGCTTGTATGGTGAAAATTGTAAATGCTTGCATTTCAATCATTCATGTCGTGTGGACATAACATGAGCGTTGTTGTATATTCATAAGGTAGGGATTAGCCATAAAAACAAATGCTCTAATTTTATATGGGGATTAGCCACTAGAGCAAAAGCTCTAATCTTATGTGGGGATTAGCCAATATATGAGAGTGGACTCTCTCACGTGCACAAGAAAGACCCCGAGGCATGCGTTTGTGTGATTAATATTTGCATACATGAGTGCATACATTCACATTATTGCATTTTGCACGAATTTGTGTATGGAAGGAATTCTAAGTATGAGATTAAGTGTGTGTGGCTTAATATGGAGTAATTTGATGAGATTGTGTGAAATTGAATATTAGAATACTTAATGATTGTTGATATATTTAGGGTGGATTATGATGTGTTCAAGGTTGTTGTTGAATGTGAAATCATTGAGAATAGATGTTTGTGAATTGAGATTGGCTTGTATGAAAAGCTATGTTTTAATGTTGCTCTTTTTTTAACACAATATGTAAGAACGGGCTGGGAAACGGCCTATGAAAATTGTTTCCCAAGCCGTTTTACTTGCAGAGTCAAGTTAATTTAGTAAAAACAGCTTCGAGAACCGTTCCCAAAGCTGTTTCACTCTAAAAATCAGATCAGAAGGGTGGAACGGCCTGGTAAACGGTTTTCCATGGCTGTTACTTAGACCATTTTCATTCATCGGACAATGCAGAAATATAATGCTTTTAATTAAAAACAAAATGTAAGAATGAGTGTTACTCTAAATAATGTAGTAATGATTATTTAAGTAGTAAATTGCTAGGATGAATTCCTTATCTTTAATGTCTAAAACACCTAATACACTTTACCAATGAGTACTTATGCATTAACTACTTTGGTAGGTGTTGTAGGTGTACTTACTAGGTATTTAGTTACTCACGTGCATATGTGATTTGCAGTGATTGTGCATAGCGAGGCTATCAAGACTTGCTTCTGGGCGTGCTCGGGAGGTGATACAGTGACCACTTAGGTTGGCTCCTATCTTGATATTTTGAGGGTTTCAGTTTATTATCCACTTTTGTATATTTATATGAACTAGAGTATAGAAAAATGATTTACACACATTTATTTGTAAATCTATTTCCATTGCTTCTACATATTTTCATATTTATCTTTATTTTCTATACGACCGAACTTGGTCAACTTATTACAAATTAAATATATTATTATGTTTCTTATGATTTACTTGTTTTTCAAAAGAAAAAAATGATTGCCAAAATCATTATTTATTTTTAAAATGAACTTTATAAATTTGGGTGAACATTTAGTGGTATCAGAGTGGGGATTATAATTCCTTACGAACTGTGCTGAAACTATTTTCTTGTATCATACTTCAAAAAATAAAGTGGGTTAAGTGTTGTTTTTACTTAGGATAGAGCCTGTAGATAATGTATCACAAGAGACCGCAGAGTCCCAAGATTCTGTATAGGGGTAGGGATCAACCCCCAGACACAGGGATCAGCCCCCAGATGACCAATTCTTCCAGACTATGATGTAATAGATGTGGGGTAAGCAGGGAGGTCCACATGGGAATGGTATCGACCGTAAATTTTGGGGAGGTGCGCAAGCAAGGTGCAAAACCATTCCAGAGGACTATAGATACTGCTAAGGCTGAAGATTGGCTTTGACACACGGAGTGAATCCTGAATTGTATGAGGTGCTTTCCTGAGCAGAAGTTGAGATACACTACCTCTATATTAGAGAAGAGTATATGGGAGTGGTGGGAGGTAGTTCGAGTGACCTAGAATGACCCTCCCACACTAACCTAGGGAGACTTCCAGAGAAAGTTTACAGACAAGTACACTCATCCACTTTGCCAAAACAGGAAGAACATTGGGTTCTTAGCGCTCAAGCAGAATGATCTTGCTGTTGCTGAGTGTGAGGCTTAGTTCGCCAGACTCTCTAGATACACACCTGAGGATGTGGCTACTAATGCCCAGAGGAGGGACAAATTTAAAAGGGGGTTATAGTTTAATATTTGCACTCAGATTGCAATGAAGCATCCTACCTACTAGACACTTTTGGAGACTGCACTCCTAGTAGAGGAGTTATTGGTCGAGGAGGGCCGACGTGAGGGTAAGTGACAGAAGGTATCCGATGGATCCAATGCCACTGGTAGACCGAAGAAGACTGAGTCCAAACCTCCGAGGAGTACAGGTGGAGGTGGTAGCTAATAGTGGAGCAATGCTGGGAGTAGGAGGAGTCATACCTTTAGACCTCATGCCTCAGTACAACAGAGTACTAGGGGCTGTGTTTCTATTTCCACCAGTCGGGCCATCAGGTTAGGCACTATTATCTAAGGATCAGTGATGAGGCAAGAGCTGAATTAAGACATAACAACATTGGAGATAACAGGGGAGTGACTACTACCGGCAGAAGCTGAGGCAGAGGTGGGAGATCTACTAGCACCATCTCCAATGGCAGAGGAGCCTCACATTCAGTGGCTCCACCTCATGCATGTATCTATGCTATGACACATGATGAGGCGATAGCCAACCCCGACATTATTACTAGTATAATCACTATTTCTATTCATAGTGCTTAGGTGTTGATTGACCCTGGTTTGACGTGTTCTTTTATTAGCGATGGAAGAGTTTGGGGTTATATTGGGTATGGACTGATGGTTCAAGAATCAGATAGTCGTAGACTGTTATGTAAAAGAACAAGTAATAGAGGTTGATGATGAGAAGAGGGTACTGTTAATGGAAGAGCAAAAGGTTATTACTTTCTGCCTGGTATCGGCAGCTATGGCTGCAAAGCTGATTAGAGATGGGTGTGAGGCTTATTTGGCTGACGTGATAGACATGAGCAAGAAGAAGAAATAAGTGAGGGATGTAGATGTTTTGAGGGACTATCCTAAAGTCCTTTCGGATGAGCTGCAGAGATTGTTGCCGCAGAGGGAAGTCAATTTTGAGATTGAGACAATGCTATGAGCTAAGCCAGTGTCAGTGACACCGTATCAGATAGCAGCTGTAGAGCTGTAGGAATTCAAAAGACAGTTAGAGGAGCTTCTGGAGAAAGGTTTTATTCGGTCTAGTGTGTCCCTTTAGGCTGTGATGGTACTTTTTGTGAAGAAGAAAGATGGGAGCTTAAGGCATTCTAACGATTACTGCCAGTTCAATAAGGTAACGATAAAGAACAAGTATCCATTACCGTTGTGACCCCCAAATTCGACTACCATTCAAGTTCTTACATATTTCTCAAATGGTACCCAAACTTGGAAATCAAAGGTTTTGATTTTTAAACTTAAACATAAAATAAAAGAGTATAAGAGAAATCATTTATGCACGTGCGTTTTACAACTCAATTACAAAATTTTGCCAAGGAAAGAAATCAATAAAAACACAAATTCAAATACTCACCATCAACAATAAGTATATATGTGAAGTCCAAAATTAAAACCTGTATTTCAAAACTTGTCCCAATTTTAATTTCGAACCTCAAAAATTTAAGAAAACATATGTCCAACGTGTCAAATTTTTTCAATAACAAACATGGATATAGAAAAGAATTATCAAACAATAATGTGAAATGTAAAAATAAATACATTTCTTTAAACATCTTTTCATAAGAATCAATATTTGTAAAATATGTGCTCAACTCCTCCTCGCGGTAAATCCTGCAATACCTGC
>CANYCX010301135.1:0-12572 GCA_948193385.1 Breynia disticha f. nivosa
GTAATTAGTTGCTGGAATTGCTAGAATTTTTGAAAGTAATTGATGTGGATGTTATATATGTGTTAAGGAAGGATTTAGGAAGAAGAATTGATGGTAAAGTTGGTAGAAAAGAGCTTAAATCTAAGTTTAGGTAAAGTTGACAAATGTTTGCTTGATTTACCTATGTGGTATGTATTGTTTGATATGTTAAACCTTTGTGGTATTTGTTTTGTACGAGTTATTGATTGATTGATACATGTGTGGTATTTTTTGATTTGCTCTGTGTGAGCTATGCTATGTTCTTTATGAAATGTTGTGCCATGTGCTTTACAAAATGTTGTGTTATGTGCTTTACGAAATGTTGTGTTGTGTGCTTTACGAAATGCTGGGCTGTGTGCGACGTGAATGTCATTCTACTGCTGTGTGCTTATCTGAATGTCATTCATCTATTCATGTTTGTGTGACACGAGCCTGTGTGGCCATTGTATTTTGAACTTGCTGTGTGATCTGGTTCAGATATTGGACTTGCTGTGTGATCTTGTCCATATTATGAGCTTTGGACTTGCTGTGTGATCTGGTCCTTATTGCTCATTCCTCTGCTGTGTGCGATAGAGGATTTCCACTGCTGTGTGCGATAGTGGATAATACCCGGGATCATTGGTCATTCTGTGTGAATATGTATTAGCATTCATTTCATACATTTTCCTTTATCGATGTATGATTGTTATCCTCCTGTGTGGATGATTGAATCTGTGTGATTCATATTAGTTTGAATATTGATCTCTGTGTGAGATATGACTCTAGATTGTTGTGTGCTATCTGTACTTTTTATCTGTATGATCTATTGTCCTGCTGTGTGCTGCTGTGTGCTGTTAACGAGTTGTGTGCTATTGTGATAATTGTATGAAAGGTTTGAATTGTCTGGAATTCAGGGATGCCGAGGGACAAGATAAATACGCACATCCTTGTGCTATTATATACTTTCCCTTGCCCATCATTTACGTTAAAGCTGAGAATACTTACTGAGTATTATTTATACTCACCCCGTTATTGTTTTAAATGATTGTGCAGATCGTAGGTAGCTGCTTATCACTGGACTACAGAGTTGATCGATACTTTCCAGAGCTACGTCAGAGGTCGAGCTCCAATTGTCATTTTTTTTATTTTGGATTTGTACATATTGTACATTTGTATATACACACAGGTTTTTAGTTTGAATGTTTTCAAACTATTTTGCTTCCGCTTGTGTTTTGTTTTACGAATGAAAACAGATTTGGGCTGGTATTCTAATTTATACAGCGTGTATATATCTTTTATTTTCTCTCTCCTCTATTTTTAGACTTGATTTTATATCATTTCTATAAATTATATTGTTTATCAGGAAATTGGTTTTTATGAAAATGAGTTCCACATTTTCGTACCTTTTTTGAACCATTTTGTACCTTTTTGAACCATTTTGTAACTTTTTGAAATAGTTTTAAATATGATTAAAAATAATTCAAACAAGATCAAATTAGTCCAAAACAGTCGAATGTGGTTCAAAACATAATTGATCATATTTAAACAAGATTGAATTAGATTGAATGGTTTTTAAAAATAATATTTACATATTTATGTCAACATGAACATATATAAACTTTTATGACAAATAAACATTATTGATTGTTTTATTAATAATTTTTTGAACTAATATGGACTAAATTGAATGATTTTTAATAAATGGTTAAAAACAAATTGTAATGAAAAATAATATCAACTTATTTCAAATTGATGATCTTATTTGAACTTTTTGAACTTAATTGAACAAATTAGGTTGAAAGATGATTAAAATAAAAGAAGAGAGAAGAATATGAAAAAGAAAAAAGAAGAAAATAAAATTTGTTAAATTAGAAAAGAGAAATAACGTAAAAGAGTGATTAAAACAAAGAAAAGATGAATGGGTAGAAATAAAATAGGAATACGAAGAGAGAAAAAATAGAACAAATCTGAAGAGAGAAAGGAGCAATCAGTATAGACAAAATAGGGAAATGAATCCCATTAATGAATTTGACAATAGATCTATAATTCGAATCTTTTAATGAATTTTCCATTTTTGTCCTTGTTAAAACATCTGGGCAGAATCTCAATCTCATTAATGAAAGTGTGTATTTTTATAATATGTTTGTGTTGCGTGCATTTTTACAAAACTGATAGTAAAATGCGGTATTGGCATGACTAACCCACAACCTTCAGGATCTTAAATTATTAATGTTAGCTCTAGCCCAATACATTGTACTCTTTTCTTTGATTAATAAAATGAGGCATTAATTATTTTATTATGTTTAATCCTGTGCATATTATGATAATACTTCTTTGAATGTGAATCTCAATACTTAATTTGGCATATGTAGGCATATGTTTATAAGACCTTGAAGCAAGAGACTACATTTTAAATATTTATTGCCAATCACTACTATGGGAATAGTAGTTAAATTAAGACAAGCATACTCTTTTTTACCTTAGTGGGTTTGATCCTATAGAACACAAGGACATTTAATGTCAGTTAGAAGTCATGGATACATGTCAAGGACGTGGTATTTATATTAGATCTAAAAAGTGAGAATACTACATGGTTTTGAGTCATAAATGGTTCTCATGATGTAAGTCTTACATCAGAGTTCTTAGACCTAAAATCTCTGTGAAACTCTAAATGAATTACTATGTACTTTCACATATGCCTAACAAGCCCATACAATGTGAAAAGTATGGTTATGATTGAGTGTGCACTAGTTCATGTTAGAAAGCATGAGAGAAGTGAGTGAATTATTCATCTAAAATGAGAGAGAATATTATTGGGCATCTTGATTAGTGAACTAAGAAGTGTGTGGCCACATTCAGGTGAAATAATAAGTTTTATTATTTATTTCAAAGATCAATATCACTGGTATATTAAGGAAAGAATTAGTATACATAAAGATGACTTAGTACATGTATTAATTATTATATTCAAGGGCAAAGGACTATGTAGGATTTCATTATGTCACTAAATGCCAATCACATTTTCATTCGAATTGGATTGTTAATATGACTAACTAGATTGCATATTTGACCTTTAGGAAGTTTTAATTCCTATTTTCAAATTTTTATTGGCTTATAGGATCGCACACAAACCTTTTCCTAGAAGGGTATTTTTGATATTTCATTTGGTCACAAATTTGGGCTTTTAAATGACTAATTTATGAGGCTTTATAAAGAGGATAAGTGTACGTTGGCCATGCCCAGTCCATATGAGGAAAAACGATAACCACATTATTAGGATTAATATATTTTTCATTAATTACTAAATTAGATGGATAATATGGTAGAGTTGTAGTACGATTTAACTATCTAATTATGTAGAGTTAATCAAAACAGAATCTACTTGTCATTTAGTATGTGTGTGAGCTGTATGAAGGGATCAATATTCAAAATTTAAAGTCTTGATACACTGCTAGAATTCAGTTTCAACTATTAAAATTGGACTAGATTTTATTCAACCTTATCACTCTACACTCACCTTAGCTGTCAACCTTGAGAGAATAAGAGACAAAAAATTCTCTCTTCTCTTAATATGTGTGTAGTCCTCCAATTTTGGAGAACAAGACTCTATCTATTTTCTTCAAATCCATTAGAAAGAAAAAACTAAAATTAATCCGATTAAGCTAGCACTTAGCACGTCTATTAGGAAATTGTATTTGTGTGAACATAGAGGGAGGTAGTCTGTTGACAGCTCCTTGATTGGTACGTGACCTTTCTGGGACAATTCTTAGTGGTTACTTTTAGAATTTTGGAAAGCATACTATAAGATGTAGTTAAGTCAACTAAGAATTTATTCTTGTTCTTAATTCTATATAAGATGTTCTTGTGTGAAATAGATTTTAAATTTTTTAGTTCTGCTGTGTTTGACTGAAAATAGACACATTAAAAAGAATGTCTGATTCCAACAGTAGTATCAGAGCTTGGTCTTACAAGATTAAATTTTTGGTTACCTATATAATTGATTAGGCATAAGAAAGTTTGAGTCTTTGAATAAAATATCATATTTTTATGTTGATTGATTTTATTGTTTGATATAAAGATGCATATATATTTGTTAATTGATTGTTGTTAATGAGATTTTTGATTGTGAATCATCTTTGTTAATGCAATAAAATATTAAAAGATCTTAAAATTGACATTGTCATTCACATTAAAACCTAATATGTTTGAATGAGTGTTTTGGCATGTTAATACATGCAATTGATTGTTATGGTTGAGTTAAAATGGATAAAAACTTGTTAAAACTTGATTAGGTATACATTAGATTCAGGGAAATTGTCTAAAATTGATTTTTGATCAAATTTTATGCATGTTAAATCTATTTGTTGTTGTTTTTTGTAACTGTTTTGGGCCATTGGAAATGTATACGAATAACCTCAGTGTCAACGTAGCATGTGCAAAGTGCTCGTGTAGTATGTTGTTAAGGTACATAGACAAAGTGCTTGCCCGTGTACTTGTTATGCTGTGACCATGTAGGTTGTTTTGCCAATGTAGAATGTTGCTTAGTCACACGGATAGCTATGAGGCCGTGTAGGTGATTATGTACTGAGTAAGAAAATGTGTTTTATGAATAAAATTGTATATTGTGTATGCATATTATATCAAATTCATGTTATATGATTTTAATTTGTTTTAATAATAGTTATGCATTTGATAGAACAATTTTAATATGTTGTTATTATGTGTTAATAACTTATATTAAAATTAGATATTGAAATTAATTGCTTAGCTGGTTTGTGGAACAACCTTTTTAGCATGTAAAGTAGGGAATCAAAGGAATAGGTCATTTGACAAGTCCAATGGGCTTAGGTCCAAGCCGGTCATTGGTTAGTTAACCCAAAACACAACTCCCTTAATTGATCAGGAATACTAATCCTAGGGTTTGTAATTTTTTAAACATGGCATGCATGCTATTTTGGAATATTATAAAATTTTATCCAAATTTCTAAGTTTAGATCTAACTAGAAGGAAAATTTTTTAAATAAGCCCAAGGAGTGCAAAGTCAACTGGTGGCCGTTTACCCTACGTTACCAAAACGCAAGGGTCCCTATCGGCGTATTAATCGGCTTTCAGAGCCCCAAGGGTCAATCTCAGAGAGACATATTACTAGCTACTCACTATTTATTGTTATCTAGTCCACCGAATGTAATGAAGATTAACTAATTAATTAACTACTAATTAAACTAAAAATCAAATGCGCAAAAATAGAAAGCGAAGAAATTAAAAACCAATTTACTAAGGTAACACTTAGATTTTGACTCCCTAAATTTGTTTAACCATCAATTGAAATTAGAGTTAGCGTAGTGTTTGTGACTAGACCGTGGCAATTCCTAAGTTATGTTAATCCCTCTCTCGAGGCAATTAACGTCTAATATTAACTAACTTATCCTGAAATCTCTTCCTAAATTAAATTAATTAACACCACATTAATGTTCTATGAATTACTCTATTAAGTTTGACCTTAATTCGAAAGATTTACGTTGATCTATCTCTAGATTTGTGTTCAACTCCTTTTAATTATGAGTTATCTATCGTATATTCGATCTCTCGATTAGCCCTATACGAATCAATATGTCAATCACAAATGGCCGTCAAGCAATCAATGTGACAAATATAATTCATAATTAAATTTTTGTCAACAAACATCGCAACAACACTAAAAGTAAAATGAAATATCTGGCTCAATAATCAATAGTTCATCTCAACCTAAGTGTTTGGAAGAGTTTAGTTCATAATTGGAAAGAAAAACACAAAGAAGATAACGAAGAACCTATCAACGTTAGAAAAAATCCATAGAGATCTAACTGTAGTTGGCTTGTCTGCTTCGTAATCCACGTTGCTCTCCGATCCGATCTTGTTCCTTGGTCTTCGTTTCCTTCGAAAACGAGTTTTTTCTCTCAAGAATGGTCATGGAATGAAGAGTGAATGGTTGTAATAGTAGTTTTATGTCTCCAATTATTTATGTCACTCAAACTCTCATTTTTTCCTTATTTTCGCGTGAGATTTTTTGGGGAATCAAAATTCTGTCAAAGTACACGGTCGTTACCGTGTAATTTTGCCTTAAACGTGTAATATCCAAATGACCGTGCAATCTCTTAGCTTCGCTTGAATTCGCCCATTTTCATTATTTTTCGTCCAAAAGTTGTTTGAAGCTAATTCTTAACCTGCAAAATGTCAACCAAGAGATAAATAATCTGTTCTCTATTATAAACACTCAAATTACGCTTCGAAACCATAACATTTACACATTAAAATATATATGTTGGAGTGTTTATCAAACAACCCCGCGTTTAAATCTTTGCTTGTCCTCAAGTAAAAAGAGAACAAAAAATAGGAATCACACTAATCAACCAAACATCTCAGCAATAACATGGAGCTTATTTCAACTCAGAATAAATCTGTCAAACTCCATAAGAAACACGCAACATACAATCATCATCTCAATTCATCAAATTAACAGTTCAAATCATCATATACAAGCTACAAACCAATAAAGTAAAATAAATCTAACCAATTCGTCAATCTATCATGTAAGGGTTATTAAACTAGTTCATTTAATTTCAGCATTTATCTTATCAATTACAGCATACTTAGGACAATACATTGAAAATTCAACTACTAAGTTCATTCTATATTTTTTCTCAAGCTTATTCAATTTTTTTCTTTTTTTTTCTCTCTTTTTTTTCATACATCTCTCTTTTGTTCTCTCTTTTTTTAGCAATACTCATGTCATAGAAAGTAGAGTAATTATCTAATCCATGTATCAGACCGGAATAAAATCAAACAATAGTTATGCAAATGAATAGGAAGTGGTTAAGAGAAGAGACAAGAAGTGGGATTCCTTGGTTTTATCTCATTCGCAAAAATTTGAGCTCGTAGGCTTATTGTTCGGAGTCAAGTTGATCCAAAGGAAATGAGCAAGATTCTACCTAAGTAAGAAAAATAAAACAAAAGAAAAGAAAATTCCAAAATAAAAGAACAAAGAAATTAAAACGAACTAAAAACAACTATAAAAATAAAAATAAACAAGAAAAGAAATGAATCAAAACAAAATAGAAATTAAAATGCATAAACTTAAAACACTAGGTTGCCTCCCAACAAGCGCTTCTTTTACGTCATAGCTAGACGTGGTCATATTACTGTCTATTTCACCCTAGATCTAGATTTACTTTTGAGTTCTAAAGTGGTTCTCTCTATTCTTTTTTGAGAGCTTAATGTCTAGTGGTTTTATCTCCTTTTCGCAGACTCCTCCACAGTTTTTGTAACTCTGACTAGTTACTATTGGTGCTACCGTTTTCAGCTTTGTAACCTGTTTTGTCATATTTGATAATGGTGGTTGTCTCTTGTAATAATTATCCTGCATAAAATTTGGCACTACAAGTTTGACTGCATTAACATTAAAACACATATTTTTAGCAATCTCAGCAGTCTCTCTTTTCACACTAGAACTATACAGAACTTTTTCTTTGTTCTCCATTGTCAATATAAGCTTACCGTCACTAACATCAATAAGTGTCCTTGCTGCAGCAAAAAATGGCCTACCGAGAATTAAAGACACTTCCTCATCCTCACGTATATCAATTATGAAAAATTAGTTTTGTAAATAAAATCGCCAACCTTTACTGTTTTTTCCTTGACAATACCAAGTGGTTGTATTGCTGACCTGTCTCCTAGCTGCAGTGTCAGTTTTATCGGCTCAAACTCTCCTAAGTTCAGGCATTTAAACAACAGATATGACATTAAATTTACCCCGACACCTAAATCTCCAAGAGCTTTCTTAATAGTTAAATTACCAATAATACAGGAAATGTAAAAATTACCTGGATCTTTTAGCTTTTCTGGTAATTTATTGTAAACAATGTGAGACTCGTCTTCTTTAAATTTCTTCGTCTTAACATCTTCCAACTTTCTCTCACTTACCGGCTTATCCAAATTTATTTTTGCCTCATTTAGTACTTGCACCACAGATTTTTCATTAGGCGATTCAACAGACAATTTATCTTGTGCTTTTCAATCTCATCCCACTGTCTAAGCCTAGCTGGGTAGGGAATGCGAGACTTATTTTCTCTTAGAAACACTAATTTCTTGGGAGATTTTTCACTTAATTCATGTGCTTTAGCTTTCTGTTCATTACTGACAACCTCTTGCACAGTTACTGAATTGACCTGTTAGTGTGGGTTGACTTTAGCATTACTTGGTAAGAAACCTTGTGCTCATTCTGACATTAGTTTTGCCAACTTCCCAATTTGATTTTCTAAATTTTTTATGGTAGTTGATTGATTCTTAGCTGCATTCCCTAATTGAGTAAATTTTTTCTGAGGCTTGCATAAACTTTGTTAGTAACTCTTCTATATTTGATGTTTTGTCCCCTGACCGTTGCTGTTGAAATTCGGGTGGCTGAGTAGGATGATTCTGTTTTTGACCTCCCCAAGAGAAATTGGGGTGCATTGCCCATCTAAAATAATAAGTATTATTGTATAGGTTAAATGGTTGTCTCTGAGCGTTACCCGTATAATTAACATTTTCAACAGATTCAGCACTAGTGTGACCTCCTTCACATAATTCACATTGCAAGACCTGATTCACCTTTTGAGTTACTGATAGTCCATCAACCTTTTTACTCAATAGCTCCACTTGGACTGCAAAGGTTGTAACCGCATCCACATAATACATTCCGACGGGTTTAGACAGCTTTGTTCTAGATGAATACGACTGATAATTGTTCATCACCATCTCCTCAATTAATTCCTGTGCGACATCCGTTGTGTTGTTATTAAGTGTTCCCCTGCCACTGCATCAATCATCTGTCTAGTACTCATATTCAGTTCATTATAAAAAGTTTGTACTTGTAAACAGACAGGAAGACCGTGGTCTGGACATCTCTTCAATCATTCCTTGAATCGATCCCACGTGTCATATAGCGATTCTTCATCCTATTGAATAAATGAGGAAATATCATTCCTCATTTTAGCATTCTTCCCCGAAAGAAAATATTTCTGTAAAAATTTTTCTACCAACTCGTCCTATGTCGTGATGGACTGCCTAGGAAGAGACTGCAACCATAACTTAGCTTTTTCCCTCAATGTAAATGGAAAGAGCCTTAGCTTAATAGCATCATCGGTTACTCCATTCATTTTAAACATATCACAGATCTCAAGGAAGATCGCTATGTGTGCGTTCGGGGTCCTCATCCTGTAATTTGTGAAACTGTAAATTTTGCTACAACATCTGTATAAGATTAGGCTTGATCTCAAAATTATTTGCAGCTACTGTAAAACGAACAATATTAGACACTGCTCCAGTTAAGCTTGGTCTAGCGTAATCTGACATGGTTAGTGGTTGGTAAACTAGATTTTGCAGAACATTGTGGCTTGCTGGCAAATGCGTATTCTCTTTTGCCATCTTTGTTTTTGTATTTGAACTTTCTTCTTTCCCTTGTTGTTTTCTGTTTCTCAATCGAGCATGAAAAGTTCATTCTATCTTAGGATCAAAATCAACTAGTTCTGTCAAATTTGCTCGGGTCATAAACTATCTATTATCTGCACAGAGCTAAACAAAACCCAAGGTAGTTCTAAAAAAACAAATAAAACTAAACAGGAATAACAAAGTTAACAAAAAAATAAGGAAAATAAACTAACAAAACAAAATAAAAATAAAGAAAAACAAAAAAAAAGAAAACAAAAATAAAATGACTAGATTAATCATGCTTAATTTAACTAATATCTGTCCTTGGCAACGGTGCCAAAAACTTGATGGTCGTTTACCCTAAGTTACCAAAAGACAAGTGTACCTATTGGTGTAGTGATCGACTTTCAGAGCCTCAAGTGTTGATCCCACAGAAACAGATTACTAGTTACTCACTATTTATTATTATCTAGTCTACCAAATGTAATGAAGATTAAATAATTAATTAGCTACTAATTAAACTAAAAACCAAATGAGCAAGAATGGAAAGCGAAGAGATTAAAAACCAATTTACTAAGGCAACACTTAGTTTTCGACTCCCTAAAGTTGTTTAACCATCAATTGAAATTAGAGTGAGCGTAGTGTTTGTGACTAAACTGTGGTGATTCCTAAATTATATTAATCCCTCTCTCGATGCAATTAATGGCTAATTTTAACTAACTTAACCTAAAATATCTTTCTAAATTAAATTAATTAACACTACATTAAAGTTCTATGAATTACTCTATTGAGTTTGACCTTAATCCTAAGGATTTACGTCGATCTATCTCTAGATTTGTGTTCAAATCCTTTTAATTATGAGTGATCTATCGTATATTCGATCTCTCAATCAGCCCTATACAAATCAATATGTCAATCACAAGCGGTCATCAAGCAATCAACAATGGCAAAAACAATTCATAATTAAATCTCAGTCAACAAACATCTCAACACTAAAACTAAAATCAAATATCTGGTTCAACAATCAATAGATCATCTCAACTTGTGTTTGGAAGAGTTTATTTCATAATTAGAAAGAGAAACAAAAAGAAGATAATGAAGAACCTGCCAATGTCAAAGAAATCCATAGAGATCTAACTGTAGTTCACCCATCTGCTCTATAATCCAAGCTGCTCTTCGATCCGATCTTGTTCTTTGCTCTTTGTTTCCTTCAAAAACAAGTTTTTCTCTCAAGAATGTTTCCTTCAAACTCTCTTTTTCCCTTATTTTTGCGTGAGATTTTTTGAAAAATCAAAGTTCTATCAAAGTGCACAGTCGTAACCCTGTAATTTTGCCTTGACCTTGTAATATCCAAATGATTGTGAAATCTCTTAGCTTTGCCCAAATTTGCCCATTTTTGTTATTTTTTGTCTAAAAGTTGTTCGGAGTTGATTCTTAACCTATGAAATGTCAACCAAGAGATAAATAGTCTATTTTCTATGATAAACACTCAAATTATGCTTCAAAACCATAACATTTACACATTAAAATATATATGTTGGAGCATTTATCATCAACCAATCCAGAGTGGAGAACCCAACCCACCAAACTTGGAGAGTGCATAAGTTGAGGATACATTTATGTAATGGAATAGATCTTTAATTGTAAATTTTTGGCCCATGATCACATTTTAACTATTATGCGCGCGTGCGCACACACACACACACACATATATATATACATGTGATGAATGTGTTGAGAATTTCTCATTGCAAAGGCTAACCTATCAGATGTGGGATTCAGTAATTTTTAGCTAGCCAATACAACAGAATCAATGACTGTCAATATTAAAGAATCAATTTCATAAAATTTACTTTAATTTTCTTGAGTGTAGTCGATATTCTTGAGATGTTGAGGGTTAGAGACTACCATTGAGTGACTCCCCTCAACTCTCACACACACGCCTATAAAGAGAAAGGTTAGAATTCTCGTTCCTTGCCTTACACAACAATGAAGCAAATCAACTAAGTGTTTAATGACTTGTTTACACACAATCGAGAGAAAGAAAATGAGTGTTTAGCTGAAATTCAAATGTGATAGGGATTTGTAGTGCTCTCATTCTTGAATGGCAAGTCAAGGGTTTGTGAGGTTGAATTAAAATTAAATTTTTTTAACCTTGTTTAACAAGGACAAGTTAAAGAGCTTAAAGAATTTAATTCCAACCATATAACCTAAAAAATAATGAAACTCCCAAATTTTAGGAGAGAGGCACATCAATGTGGTCTTTATGGATAAGGTTTCTTAATTTTAGGACAAACATACTTAGCTTATCTTAATTTAAGACAACCTTCCTTAAAAGTCAACCATTTGCCTTAATTGAGACGAGACATTATTCATGTCTTAAAATTAATTAATTATCAATAATTCTTTGTCTTAAAATTACCTAAATTATTTTTTAATTCCTTTAATCCCAATTTAAATTATATAAAAATAATATGATTATTTTATGCTTTACATTTTACATACTAGACTTAGTAAAATATATAGGCTCAACATTATGCATTTTATGAAATAAATTTTCTTTTAAAAAATGCCACAAACTTTCTTCAATTTATTAGTGTGTGATGTTGTAGGCCAAATTGTCCTTGGAATTGAATTGTTTTGTCCAATTAATATTATTAAGCATCTATAGTCTGCATAATAACCCAAGTAAATGGGATTTGACATCTTGTCAAATGTCTGCCTAATAACTAATACAATCCCTTGCACTTTGATATCATGACAATATAAAGCATATGCAAGTCATCTTTATTTTGTACAGTTACATTCTTGATATTCTTTATGAAAATGAAATAATTACATTATTGAGATATTAATTAATCTGAGTCTGGCCAGACTCTACTCAGTTCACATTTTAAGTGACCTGTGATATTATCTCTCTTCTGAGAGTAGCAATCCCTTCACTTCTTTATGGTCACTTTAGCATGAGCTATAATATAACCAATCATATCCATGTTTGCAACCTAGTTACAAGTCAAGTTAGACATGTGTCAAAGCATATTTGAATTCACCTAAGATGTATAAATATTTCCAGTCTAAGGATTTTAATATAAGCAATGTTTTATAAGAATTGTTTATGACTTTTACGCTTC
>CANYCX010301233.1:0-22249 GCA_948193385.1 Breynia disticha f. nivosa
CCTCATACATGATAGTATAGGCTTTATTAGCATGTGCATCCTCTTGAAACCAAAAACTACTGCTTCCGCATATTTTGATTGACTTGTATCGGATTTGGTTTTATGCAATGCATGTGCTACTATATCCTTCTTATATATATACGTACATTTATCATTTTTCCTTTATATTATAAATGTTGTTTTAACAAAAAAAAATATGGTCCAAAAATCGTATTAATTGAAAATGGATTTAAAAGAATTTGGGTTTCACACGCAGTGTCACAAAATATGTCGTACTATCACAGTACTACCATCAGGCATAGATACAGCAACCGTATACCCCAACTAATTGATATTACCCATTATCTTCTCTACGACACTCTTACTAATAAAAGAACAAGTAGAACCTGGATTAATCAGTACTAAAGTAGGATAGGTAAAAATAGAAATAGTACCAATGATAACTTCCGGATCTTCTACTGCCTCATCTTGGGTCATGACATACACTCTAGCCTGTGGTGCTGACCCTGCAGGTGCTGTGGAACCACCAATTGTACCCGCTGCACCTAAACCACTAGCTCCACCCCTGGATACTGATCATCCCCTAGAAGCATAACATGAACCACGTCCACCTCTACCTCTGCCACTAGCTACCGTAGTACAAGCCTCACCTGTACTACTCTACCTCGGAACACTAGTCCCTGGAAAAATGTCCTGGCTGATAACATCTATAACACAACTGTCTCGTATCTCCACTGACATAAGAACCTGTATCCCTAGTCAGATAAATAGGAGGTCTGGTGGAATCACTCCTCCCACCTCTTGCTCCTCGCCCTGACTATCTACTAGTACTACCACTTGTATCTCGTAGTGGTCTCGAATCTGACTTCTTCCTTTTCTACGACTGTTCAGAACTAGAACTTGACGTCCTCTATCGCTTTCCTTCTTTCCTATTCTCTTTCTTGTCTTCCTCTGTCTCTAACTCCTCTGCCCTAATGGTAGTCTCAATCAGCAATTCATATGTCGGTGGTTTCATCGTAATCCTATTGCAAATAACATACCTCAAACCTCTCTCAAATTTGTCTCTCTTCTTCTGATCAGTGTCAACATCCTCTAGAGCATAACGACACAAACGAGTGAACTCTGCCTCATACTTAGTAACTGACCTGTCCTACTGGTTCAACTCCAAAAATTTTATCTTTTTCTTTGTCAGATATAGCTAAGGAGTATACTTATCAGCAAACTTCTTCAGAAAGTCATCCCAAGTCAGCACTAGAGGATCTTTTTGACTGCCTAGAACCGTCTCCCACCAGTTCCAAGCCGCTTTCTCTGACAGAGAAGTCATATACCTCAAATGCTGCTCTAGATTACACTGTAGGCAATTGAGAATCTTCTCAGTATGCCTCAACCAGTCCTCGGCCTTAGCCGGATTTGTAGTGCTCTCAAATACTTTTGCCCCCTATTTTTGAACTTCTGCAAAGTTCTTATCAATGTTTAAATTTGATTTACTCCCTGAACCTTTTGCCTTCTCTGTTTCTCTCTGCTGACCCTGTCCCTGATTTTACATCATCCTCTGCATCATCTCCCAGAATGGTGTGTATAGGGTCATACGGGGGAATAAGCAACATAGGTGGTACTGCCTGCTGTGGAGGTACTAGGGATACTAGTACGAACCCCTGTCCTTCGACTGAATTTCTGGACTCGGCTGTGTGATCAAGAGATACATCTCTAGGCTCCATCTGTTTCAAAATCAATTTCAAACTTTTTAGTTTTCAAATCAACACATAGGATTTCCAATTTATTGGCACATTCCGCAAACAATTGAATCCCTTCTCTGATACCACTAAATGTGGAGCTCCAATTTTTAAAACAATAATCCTATTTTTGCCCATTTCCAATATTATATCATAATATATCATAATTAGAAGAAAGAGGAAATTAAACTATTTCATGAAACCCTCAGGCCCAAAACATGTTAAAACACACATGCGGAAGCTATAAAGAGTTTGGAAAATAAAACCAACTATATATAAAATATATGTACAATGTATGGACAAAATCATCATCTGAAAAACTGAAAACCCAGAGCCAGACCTCTCGTCAGTATCGTAATTTGCCTCTGATCAACACGACTCCTATCCAAAAGCAGTTACCTACGATCTGCACAACATTTCAACATTCAAGAAGCTGAGTATACAAATATACTCAGTAAGTGAAAATCAGAATATTGAATAAAACAAGTGCAGGGGAACAACACGAGATCGTTCCGGATGAACACGGGTGTGCTCATATCAACTTCCCAGTTGGCACGTTGTGCCAATCTAAGCACGAGCCATGCTCGATCAACATAATTTCACGTAACACGATCGTGCCACCTTTGAGCAGGAGCACGTGCTCTTAATTTGCACTAGATTAGCCCAACAACACGGGGCATGTTGGTCAGCACGTGGGTGTGCTGAGCTTCTGTTTTGACCATTTTGATTTTTGTTTTCATGTTCTTTGAGTATTCATTAAGTGATTTAGGTCATATACCTTCACAGGATATCATATACAACATATGTACACTCAAAATCGGCATACAAACTCATGTAAGAGTTAAATCATTGCAAGCATATAAATACTTAAATAACATACCACACTCAACACACATGAAATATCATCATGTAAATTTCCAATTAAACGTGTCAGCATTCATAATTCAATAAACATGCATCAAACATGCTACAATGAATGCCAATCTCAGATGTGTGCATATGAATTCCATGCAACACATACAATAATGTCGAATGCCTGGGGCTTACATCAATTTTAATCATCAGCATCTCACTGGCATCGCCATCTCATCAGCATCGAGAATCTCTCTCGGCTTTGTAAATCTCCCGTGGAATATCATCGGCATCTCACCAATATCGAGAATCTCTCTCGGCATCGCGCATCTCATGCGGAATACTAACGACCCAGTGTTACACAATCATGCAACACAAATGAATGAATAATGCATTCAAATGGCCCAACAATCTCAAGTATACTCAATCACAAGCAAATCACCTGCTCACAAGCAAATCACATGCTCAAACATAATCTATATATGCTACAAAGCAAAATCTCCTGCTTATCAACATGATATCAACTATAATTCATCCTGATATCAAATAAAACATATAATCCATTCGAGCATACCAACAATCGATATAGTCAAATCATGCCCATACATCAAATAAGCGAGAATCACATCCAGCTTAGTATGTTTCAATCAAACATAAATATGAGCATTTAACATTTGTTCTTATTTTCATGTTTTTAAGCTTATTAAGGTTTTATTCAATTCTTTCCAAGAACTTAATATCATTAAGTATTAAACACTTACACAAGCACTAATCTATATTACTTAAGGTTTGTAAGTAGTAATCACTTACCTCGAAAAACGTGCAATGTCACACCGCTCTAATTGCGACTAACTTACGATCCAAATCGTCTAGATGCTCCAAGAAAATCAAACAACCACTTAGGAATTGTTAATCTCTCATTCATTCACTTAAATCCTTCCCTAGAACATCCATCAATCCTCTATCAATTTTTCAGCAACCAAACTCATTTCCTAACCCTCATAACACATCTTTTCAGCAAGCTCTATACAAATTTTGGCCAAAGGAAGAACAATTCTTACCTTAGATGACTTCTTGCTTGATTCTTGTAAGAATTTGATGGTTTTTCTGCTGAAATCGATGGTTGGAATGTTTTTAGGGTTTTATTCTTCACCTACTTGGTTAACTTCTTTGTTTTACGAATGAATGAATTAATTAGCATCACTGTTCAATTAATCCCAGAACACACGACCTCGAGCACGGGTCGTGCCACAAGTCGTGCCATGAAATCTCAACACGTGCTTATGTTCAATCGTGCACGAGCTAATTTTTCAATTTAATCAACACGAGTTGTGTTGATTTCCCAGACACGAGCACGATGTCGTGCTCTTCAGCACACATAAGCACGAGGGCGTGCACATGACTGTGCTCACTGTAATTTCCTGTAGAATTTTCTGCACTCAACTGAATCGATCTGATTTGCTTCTGTTTTAAGTTATTTTCCATATAACTTAATTCGTATAAATTCCAAGATGTTACAAATGGTCATTAGCCCATGATGGTGGTCATAAGCATGGAATAATGACAACCAATTTTCTAGAATCATACAATGGCATGGTTAAGAAATTAAGATCTCTATCAGTAATTATGATGATGAAAATTTTGTTTGACCAGTTGGTTGAACTATTTGACAAGAACAGGTCCAACATAAATGACGCAATCAATTTTAGGGATATGTATACTGATGTTTACATGCAAATTCTACAAAATAAAGTTTAGAAGTCACATGGATATCATATCACTAACTATGACCGAGTGAACATTGTAATGTTTGTGACAACAACATTTAATAACTACACCAAGAAAGAAAACAATGCACATATTGTTAAATTGAGAGAAGGGAATTGCACATGTGAAAAATTTTAGCAAAACAAAATTCTGTGTAGTCATGCCATAGTTGGTTGTTTATTTAACAATATGGACTACACTCAATTTATTTCCCCTATTTTACGTTAAAATGAAGTTTGGTCAACTTGTTTTGTTCCTATTTCTAAATCTTCCTTGTAACACCTAAAATTTAGTTTCTATTTATTTCTAATAATTAATATTTTACCAAAATCCGTATATATATTTTTTTCTCCAATTTATTACAACATCGTCCATTACCTAGAAAATAAGTCTAGACATCCATACACATTCATATTTGATATTCACATTTTTTTTTCTCTCTTTATTTACATTTTGCTAAATGTCAATGCGGAAACAGATAGATGAAACTTTTACAAGTATGCATGAAATACAAAGCCATGAATATTTTACAAAATTCCCTTTTTAGCACCGTCGACCTTGTGTATGTAACTCTCTGTTAATTTGTTACATTCATAAGAATAAATAAAAAAGAAGAGAGGGTGAGTATATCAGTGAATATGTAAATCTAACCTCTACTAGCTATAAAGAGCATAAGCGAATCGTTAATTAACACATAGCCAGTTAGTTTTCTTACTTTAACCTATTTGATTTATTCTGAAAACTTATCTTTTGTCTGAAATAAATATTTATTCTTTTAACTACCATAATTCTTCAGTAACCCATTAATTCCATTTAATCTTAATGTTATATTCTTTGATCTTCGAACTAACATTAACATTTACCTACATCCAAATTTTTGTATCAATCCAATAACCACATAAAGATAAACTGTTCATTCAAGGATACCGACGACGAAATGTGTTATGATTCTCCCTCTGAATTAACATATTTTCCTTTTTAATTTATCTGCAATTTTTTTTAATTAAAGTAATGATTCCATTTGTTCCTACTAACATGATCTTTAATAATTAATCCACATTACCAATATACACATTCATGTTCTCATAGTTGTATCTATACACTTCTTAGAACCAATTACATCCATTGTCATGCCTAAAAAATCAGCTACAAAAACTATGTTCAAAATACTACGCGTAGTAGTTCATGACTATGCGCTATCGGGACACCACACGTTGTCATGTGACGGTGCGCATAAATGTGTGGTCGTTAGGAGACTATGCGTGGCCGTGGCCACCACACTTAGTCTCACTATGCGTAGCATTCTGACTTCCTGCTGCATTTCACAACAATTCACAACTCAATCATTCCTAACATTTCCATCATGATTCTTATCCAATTTTCACCATCCTAATAAAATCCATCGAACAAGCAACCAAGATCATACATATAGCTAAACTCATATGAACATTCACATCGTAACATTCATATCAACAATATTGCCACATAAAAGCTCCTCACACATCAGTGCCACACCATTTTGCTTATTCCATATTAACCTCACATTTCAAGAATTCATCTTTCAACTCTCATCATATATTTGTTTTATCGCATTTACATTTTTCTCATTATTCCCAATATCACAATCATTCCAGCATAACACAGCATGACTTAACAAGATTAACATAATGCAAGATTCTAATGCACTTCAATCAAATCACACATCACGTAACCTCACATTTCAAGAATTCATCTTTCAACTCTCATCATATATTTGTTTTATCGCATTTACGTTTTTCTCATTATTCCCAATATCATAATCATTCCAGCATAACACAGCATGACTTAATAAGATTAACATAATGCAAGATTCTAATACACTTCAATCAAATCACACATCACGTTATTCATACTTCTCAACATTGCACCATAATCTGTTCATGTGTGTCACATTGCATGACCCTTTTCCCCTTTCATGAGTACGAGCCCCTTGCTCCATAAAAATAAATAGTCGAGTGGAAGGATTCCTCCTTCTCCTTTCATGCCTACTAATCTTACAAACAAATACACTCCATTCAAGTTACCAACCAATTTTAAAAATGCAAATGGTGTAACATGTTACACACATGAATGGATTATGGTGAGCCCCTTACTCCTTAAAATCATTTGAGGCCCCTACTCCTTTTGAGCCATTTGCTCCTTTATAAATTTTTAACCCCTTGCTCCATATTCATTTGAGCCTTTTGTTCCTTTTTAATTTTGAGCCCTTTGCTCCATTTGATGCCTACAATCCCTTTGCTCCTCTACATGCCTATGAGCCTCTTACTCCTCTAATGCATCGTGCAAAATGATGTTATGCATATGTATGCATCCATGATCAAATTATGACTCACACATTTCACAACCTATTTAAAACAATTTGATCATAATCAAGCAATTCACATCAAGCATTCTATCAATTCACATAAAACACTCGCATCATTTAACGCACCAATATATACATTACATTCATATACACACGCCAATATGCAACAATCCATATCACACATTACACATCATTTCATATTTCCCAATCATGATAAACAATGCAATTTTCCTCTATCAAATAAGTCACATTACGCATCATTTCATATTTCCCATTCCTAAAATTTTATAAATTTTAATTCCATCGTCTTTTCCTTCCTCACTTAAGTCTTTCCCAAAGCAATGCTATTATTCTAGTTTGTCTCATGTTCGTCTCTTCAATTCCCACTACAATTTAACAACACTCCTTACCTTTCTACATTCCCTTCATACACTTACATATTTCCTATGTTTTCATCTTTCCTTTTTCGCATCACCCATGAATCTCGTATGGTTCCTCTATACCCACAACCATTTTCTTTATTATCCCTCTAGTTCACTACTTTACAAGTAATCATTCTTTACCTATATATTTCTAAGAAAAACCCCATTCTACTCCATACATTTCCTATATGACTTAATATGAGATGAATTTAAGAAGTGGAAGTTCATATGTTTACCTTAAGAGTGAGGGCATTAGGTTTGAATGTCTTGATTGTTTCTTTGAAGAGACCAAAATCATGCTTGTAAGGCTTGTGATGGGTGATTTTTGAGTGATTTAATTTATTTTAGGGTTTGGTTTTGCCTAAATTCGACAGATCAGAGGACTATGCGAGGTTGTTAAGAGGTACGCGCGGTCGTGGCCACCACGCATACTTCATCCTGACTGCGCATAGTTCCTAAGGTTCAAAATACATTAGATAGAACGTCCAATAATGTGATTTTTTTGTCCAGAACTCAAAATTTTTTTGAAGCACAACTACTAGATAAATTTTTGATTTATTTTTATTATTTGTATTAATATTAATAATTTATAATTTTGAGGGCGTTGCATGCCTACTAGACAAATATCATTTCCAAGAATTGTTCCAAATCCAGAGTGGATGCAACATAAGGGAAGACCTCAATCGACATGTATCAGAACTGAAATGGATTGGGGCAGAGATAGTATAATTTTTTTTGCTCAAAATGTGACAAGACTGGGCATAATAGAAATACATGTCCTAAGAATAATAGATGATTTTGTAATCTTTAATAAAATTTTTTTTCATATTTACTTCATTAGACTTATTTGTTATGATTACTATTTACTTACTCATGTTTCATGTAAAATTCTATTGTATTTTTAATATTGTACTTGCTTTCTTTACTAACAAAAATGGATAGTCAACGCGATTATATTAACCCTGACCCTATTGATGATTCCTTATTATACTTGCAATATGAACATCGGTCATAAAAAGTATGATCCAAAACCGATGGGGTAACTTTATTACAATTAATATTTTTTTTTAATTTTTTATTTATGAAATTATTTTTAATGTGTTTATTAATTTTTTTAGGCTACAACAACTTCTATTGATTGTAGACGCAGTACCGCTAACACGACCAGGTGATTTAGAATTAATGCATCATAGTGTGATTCACATGTTACATCAAATAGGTTTCTACGGAGCAGTATAAATGGGGTTTTTACATATACATTGTGGAGTGACATCTATTTGATACAGTGATGCTTTAATTTGGGTACCAACAAAGAATTATGAGTGCTCCTCTCAACATAAAGAATCTACATCGTGTAGATTTACGAAGTCACCAGATTTATTGACCTGAATTTCATGCTGAGTGGAACGCTTTATGGCACCAATGACAATGATATATTCTACGTGGTCCACCCAGATCTTCCGTGCTTTATTACCATAGTGAATACATAGAGTGGCATCATATGATTAAAATACGAGAAGGGGGTTGAATCGTATTTTTCCAACTTTTGATTTCTTTGCGGAATATTAACGAACATGCATAGATAATAAAAGTAAGCAATCAAGAACCCACGCTTTAGAGTGGTTTGGCTCTAACTAGACTACTCCATCACCTTAGTCTCCCCAGCTAAGGATTTTCAACGCACTTTATCAAGTGTCACTTTTTGTAACAACTACACTTAGGAGTCACACGATGTATATTAATTTTTTGTATGTGTAATTGCATCATGCTTTTAAAAAAATTATGGAAATTATTTTGTGTGTCATACATAGAATGGTTAAATGCAAACCTTAGGGTTTTAACTTAAAAGAGATTTTAGTTAATCAACTTAGAATTAAACATTAATTATATCAAGAGGTTAATTAATATAATTAAGGTGTTTTTATGGTCCAACTTGATTTTATTGAATATTGACTAACCTTATTGTTTGTGCAGTATATCTTATGTGAATTCAAAGTCTAGATATCACTTTTGTCATTGATTATTTAAACATTTTTTCCCTTTGCTATCTTTAGAAATTCTTCTTATTTTTTAATTCTAATTTTAGCTTTAATTCAAAAATGTTTTATTAAGTTAGATAATAGAAAAAGAGTTAATACGAGTACTTGTAAGTCCTTATTGTTTGACAGTGGTACTCCAGTTGCTATTCTATAGTTTGATAGATACACTTGATTTGTATTATTTTTAGTCCCAAATACATTGTCGTAAACATTTATGATTAATAAAATGAGGCATTTGTTTATCTTTCGTACATTAGTGTTCATATTAATTGATAGAACTATCCATGGATGATATTTCAACTTAAGTTATCATATGTTATCATATGTAAGGCATATGGTTGCTGGACCTTGAGGCATATGGTTGCTGGACCTTGAAGCATATAAAACTTCAATCAGAACATCTCTAATCAGTCATTGTTATAAAAATATCAAATGAATTAAGACTAGCATGTTTTTTCTGATTCTGTGGGTGCGGTCTATAGAACACAAGGACATTGAATGTAAATCAGATATCGTGGATACATGTCTAGGACATGGTATTTGGATTAGATAAGTTCATGAGAACATTATATGGTACTTAGTCCTAAGTAGTTCTCATTGCAAGTCTTACATTAGAGTTGTTAGACCTAAAATCTCTATAAAACTATAAATGCATTATTGTGTGCTTTGACATACACCTAACATGTATTTAATTGGGTGATAAGTATGAGTATGATTGAATATGTTATAGTTCATGTTAAAGAGCATGAGAGAAGTAATGGATTACCCTTCTCGATAAGAGAGATAATATTACTAGCTTTTTGATTAGGTACTCAAATAAATAATGTGTTACATTATTTATCTGAAAGTTTTACTGACTTGAATATTCAGGAAGGAGTTAGAATGCATAAAGATGACTCAATTCTTATGTTGATTATGGTATTCAAAGGTAAAAAGCTATGTAAGGTTGCATTAGGTCACTAAATGTCAATTGCATTTTCATTCAAATTGGAATATCATAATGCATTGCTAGAAAGCATATATGACCTTGGAATTTATTAAATCTCATTGCCAATTTTAAATGGACCTATAAGAATGTACACGAGAAATTAACATGAAGGGTATTTCGAATAATTACATATGGATCATGAATCTTGGCTTAATAAAAGGCAAATTAGTGAGTTCATTTGAGTGTACATTTGGTATGCAATAAGCCCAAGATGTGTGAGATTTTAGCAGCCCATTAATTAAGAGCTGCAACTTTATATACATGTTCATATGCTTTTCACAAAACAAAATCTCAATTATGAGATAAAATCAAGAAAACTTAATTCATTGATATGTATTTTTATTTTCAATTTAGAAAACGTAATAACATTAACACTTGATACAAATACAAAAAAGAAAAGGAGTATGATCAATTAAATAAGGATGGATATTTAGAGTAGATAAATGAAATGTTGCTTACGTGATAAAGATAAAAATTTGGTATATATCAAGTTAGAAGTTTATAATAATAAGTTTAAATTGATAAAATATTTTTTAATTTTATTTATTAATTTATAAGTATGCCACTCTATTAGGGTATATGAAGTTGATATAGCATATATATAAAATTAATATTCAGTTTAAAATTAAAAAGACTGATAAAAACTTAGTCTTTACAAAATAAGTAACATAAAAGTTTAGTATATATCAAATCAAAATTTTATATTACACTTAAGTTTGTAAAAAAAAATAGATATAAATTAATGTATAAAACTATCTATACATAGATACAGCTTACATAAGTTTATATGAAGTTTATATTACAATTAAACCAACAAAAAAGCCTACTCCATATGAAATGTAAAAAAACAAAAAAATTGCATGAAATGTAAATAAAAAAGAAAAAGTACTTATATGTAAAAATTTTAAAACAACAATATTTTTGAAAAAAAAGAATAAAAATTCATATGGAGTGTAAATATTCCTTTTAGTTATTACATAATCTAATCAAGGAAATTGTATGTTTGGCCTTTTAGAATTCACTAGGTGAAGAATTTGTATTAGTTATGTGGGATGCACCTTTCATTTTGTTAGTTTTAAAAAATTCACCTAATTAATTTTTTCTTATGTCAATGCACATGTTGATGTTTCATTTGTGAAAATGCTTACTCTTATTCTTTTCGTTTATGATTTACCCACTTTCATTTACAGAGGACACTCTTGATATTTATTTTTTAAAACTTATCTATAGGACTTTGAAACACACTCAATCACTTAATTTTTTTTTTCTCACAAAAATTCTTATTTCTCACACACTTTCACATCTACACTAACTTCCATCATCTCTTCTCAAATCTTTTACTTCTCTTCTTTCTCTTTTTCTTAATTGAGAACACCACATCATTCCATTCTTTAGTCTTTTTTCTTACATCTTTTAGGATTTTTGTTTGTATTTTAGATTTGATAGCATAACATCTTTTTTAATTTTTTGTCTTTCACTTTTAGAAAATGAAAATAAGAGTTCAAATGAAAGAAAAAAAAAGTAGTGATAATAAGAAAAATTGTGAACAATCTAACAATATGGTATGTTTAATCTAATTTGTACTAATATGATTTTTTTGAAGTAATATGAACTAATATAAAATCCTTGTACACGTGTAGTAGTTTAGTCCAGTTAGAAGTCTCTTAGCAGTAGCTATCTTATCCTCATTTTTTGAACTTGAATTACTTCTTATCTCTGTTGTATTCTAACTGTATAAGTAGCCATGCTACTTTGGTTCTAGTGTGTGAATATACTAACTAGTTTCCTCACTTAATTACTCGCTATATGGTGTCATAGCGGGTTCAAAACTTTGGGACCTACATTGCATAATGACAGAGATAATAGAGTCTTCAAGAAGGGACCGTCAATCAGAAGATGATCCCCTTTATTTGCAAGGCTCGGATCATCTTGGGATGCTACTGGTGACAAACCAATTACATGAACACAACTACCTCCAGTGGAGGATTGCAATGGAGACAGTGTTGGGTGCCAAAATGAAGCTCGGTTTCGTTCCTGGCGATATCAACGAACCGATATAAGGGGATGCAGGATATGACCAGTGGTTGCCTATTGATAGAATGGTTCACTTATGGATGCTTAATGTCATATCCAAGGAAATCGTTACAGGCTTCTGGTATTCTCGAAACGCTGCTGAACTATAGAACGATTTGTGGGAACAATTTGGTGAGTATAACGGTCCCATGCTTTACAAAATACAGTGTGAAATTTGTTCCATGTCGCAGGGTTCCATGTCTGTTTCGATATACTACACTACATTGAAGAAATTATGGGATGAACAACGAGTTCTAAAACCATTTCCTAATTGCACTTGTTGAGCCGATAGATAGATAGCTAATCATAACACCAGAAACCGATTGATCCAATTCCCCATAGGTCTGTATGGTGTCTATCACTTGATTCGGCATCAAATCCTCCTGCTCAATCTAGTACCGTCCGTGGCTAAGGCATACTCTATGGTCCTCAGAGTGGAAAAATAGAAGGAAAATCATGCTTAGTTTGGAGAGACAAATGACTAGAGTGTGCATCTTATTAAGTCTACCTATCATGCAAGCAACTCTCTTCGCAAATAGGCCAGGGATTTGGACAAGATCTGCACTCATTTTGCAGAGAGTAACCAAGTTTAGGCCATTTGTTTCAAACTTATTAGATACCCTCAGTAGTGGAAAGGCAAAAAGAAATCGTTGAATGCAAAGTTAGGCAAAGGCACGCAGTTTGTAACTCACTTGCTTGCTTCGCCATTTTCTAAAAACTTGGATTCAGAAGACGAACGAGACCGTCCCATTAAGGTGAAAGATATGGACATGTCTAGCTTAATTCAATAAGAGGTAGGTAGAGAAATGGCGCGTATCCTCAAAGAAAAGGGAAATAATCTCTAGCTACAATTGGACGTGTAAACTTTGCCCACGTTGGTGAGTTTGCAGGTATTGCCTCTACTTCCTGTTATGCTTCTGATAAATCTTGGATTATTGACACTGGAGTGACCAGTCACATTTGTTGTAACATCACTAACAAATCTTATAGTCTTATTTCTCCCTAATGGTACGCGTAAACTGGTTGGGTTCATTGGAAAAGTCACAGTTACTCCAACCCTCATTCTTGAGGACGTCCTCTACAGTCCTGACTTGAAGCATAATCTAATATCTGTGCATAAGTTGGAAATCCAAAATGCTATGAGAGTTATATTCTCAACTGATGTTTGTTGGGTGTAGGACCAGTATAATGGCAGTGTGGTAGGGAGAGGAAGAACATGTGGGGATTTACACTTCTTGAAGATTGACAATAATGATGATGGGAATAGAAGTGCTCAGGCTTTGATTAATAAGATTCCTACTTTTGAATTGAAACACTCTTATAATAAGAATTTAAAGTTGTGGCATGACAGACTAGGCCATCCTTCCATTGATGTGTTGAAACATATGCACCAGTTGAATTTAAAGCATTTTTCTACTTATGAACATTGTGAGTGTGTTTTAGATCTAAACAAACTAGATTTTCATTTTTTACAAGTGATACCATTACCTTCACACCGTTTGCACTCGTCCATATGGATATCTGGGGGCCACACCACATAAAATCGACCTCTAGATCGCAATACATGTTGACCATCGTGGACGATTATTCTCACTGTGTCTGGACATTTTTACTTGCTCATAAGTCTCTGGTATTATCAACTGTTAAATAGTTTTTTCAATATGATTCAAAATCAATTTTCTCGTCATGTCCAGATCGTCCAAACTGACAATGGAACAGATTTAGTGAACAGAGATTGCAGCAGATTATTCTCAGACTTGGGAATTCTACACCAAAGGTCATGTCCATATATGTCATAGCAGAATGGACTCGTTGAGCGCAAACATCGCCACCTAGTGACTGTTGCTAGAAGCTTGCTGATTCGAGTTGGACTTCCCACAAAGTTCTGGGGAGAGAGCTTGCTCATGGGCACTTATTTGATTAACAAGCTACTAACCCTGGTTCTAAAATGGAGGACACCATACAAGGTTTTGTATAACCAACCATTGACATACGATCAACTGAGGGTGTTTGGCTGCTTGACCTATTCGACAAGGGTTGGACTTGAGAAAGACAAGTTTGCATCAAGAGTGGAGAAAAAGAGTGGAGAAAGGAGTGTTTTTAGGTTACTGCGCAGGACAAAAGGGATACAGGATCTATAGTTTGGATACTAAAAGAATGTTGATTTCACATGATGTGTTTTTCCAAGAGCAGGTTTTTCCTTTTTCTGCAGATCATCCCTCCTCTTGAGATCCCACTTCCTGTTTTGCCTCTTGCTCATACCGACTACAATGCACCTTCAGATGTCCAAATTATGGATCATGGCATGGGTCAAAGCTCTTTTGCTTTGGGACTTGATGCGGCAGCCGAACGAGAACTTGACGTGTCTCCTAACAATATCGCTGCAGATGACACTACAATAATACCGACGACGATTGTATATGAACCGCCATGCAGGAGTGCCAGTGTAAAATCCAAACCATCTTGGCTGAAGGAATATGTGTCGTGCATTACAAAGAACTCTAATGGACGTTGCAAATCAACGGCAGTAGGTACCCAACATCCCTTACCTCCATTACTGTTTACTAACACGGTTGCTTTATTGTCACAACACAACACCTTGCTGACTGAACAACCAATCTGGGAACCACTCAACTACAAACAGGCCTACACCGACCCCATATGGATAGCATCAATGGAAAGAGAGTTTGAAGCCTTGGAAAAGAATAACACATGGACACTGTGCACTCTACCATTGGGAAAATCCACTGTAGGATGTGCCTGGAAATTTAAGCTGAAACTGAAGCCAGAAGGAATGGTTGATAACCCGAAGTCGAGACTCGTTGCATAAGGCTTCACCCAAGTCGAAGGAGTAGACTTCCATGACTGTTTTTCTCTAGTGGCAAAATAGACTACTATACGGATCATGATTCACCTTGCTGTCATTAACAATTGGCACTTACATCATATCGATGTAAATAATGCCTTTCTGCACAGGTTCCTACATGAAGAGATTTACATGAAACCTTTGAAGGGCTACTAGTGTGCATCTCCTGGGAAAGTATGCAAGATAAATAAATCCCTATATGGCCTTAATCAGGCATCACGAGACTGGAATGCAGAATTTACCCAGAAGTTGCTGGCTTATGATTTCACTCAATCCGAACATGACCATTGCCTCTTCACCAAAGGCAGTAAGTCTGATTTTTTGGCTATTGTCATTTATATTGACGATGTTCTACTTGTTGGTAGCTCAGCAAATTTGCTCTCTGGGGTGAAGACTTACCTGCATAACTTATTCACCATAAAGAATTTGGAGGAGGCAAAATTTTTACTTGGCGCTAAAATATCGAGATCCGCATAAGGTATCTTTCTCTCACAAAGGAAGTACATCTTGGACCTCTTACAAGACTCTGGTATGACATGGTAAAATCGAAGCCCATTCCTCTCCTCCCAAGAATTGATTACGAATCACAATGCGGTGAACCGTTGGCTGATCAAAACCAATATAGACGTTTGTTAGGAAGATTGTTATATCTCAACTTCTCTCGTCCTGATGTAAGCTATGCGATTAATCACTTCATCCAATTCGTGCATCGACCTTATAAGGTATATTTGGAAGGGGCCATGACTATCTTAGCCTACCTAAAAGGATCTCTGCACCATGGTCTTTTCTATGACAGCAGCTCCACGTCCCAAGTAGAGTGTTATCTTAATGCAGACTACGCCAATTGCATCGAAACCAGGAAGTCTATCTCAGGTAATTGCATATTCTTGGGAAGAAAGCTGATTTGTTGGCAGAGCAAGAAGCAAACAGCAGTAGCAAGATCCTCAGCTGAAACAGAATATAGAAGTCTAGGTTCAGCGGTCTAAAAATTGCTCTAGATCTCCTACCTACTTAAGGATCTTGCGGTCGTCATACAACTGTCAATAACTGTGTGGTGTGACAATCTGGCAGCCATCCAAATTACAGAAAACCTAGTCTATCACGAGCGCACAAAGCACATTGAGGTGGACTATCATTTCATCAGACACCACTACAAGGCCGATTTTATCAAGCCTATACACATTAGCACAACAAATCAAACTGCGGACTTATTCACAAAGGTGTTGGCAGCTGCGAATTTCTGCAAGTTTGCCCACAAGTTGAACTTATTACCGAAGTCTCAACTTGAGGGGGGGTGTAAAATCCTTGTACACGTGTAGTAGTTTAGTCCAGTTAGAAGTCTTTTACCAGTAGTCATCTTATCCTCATTTTTTGAACTTGAATTACTTCTTATCTCTGTTGTATTCTAATTGTATAAGTAGCCATGCTACTTCGGTTCTAGTGTGTGAATATACTAACTGGTTTCCTCACTTAATTACTTGCTATAACTAACTCAAAATTATTAAACCATTTGAAACTATTTTTAACCATATTGTACTAATTTTATTATTTTGAACTTTTTAAAATCAATTTGAACCTTTTTGAACTATTTATAATATTTTTGATCTATTTTAACTCTTTTTAAAATATTTTGAATATTTTTCAGCTGACTAAAAATAATTTGAACCAATTTTAATATATTTAAACAATTTTGAACCAAATTGAATTTTGAACTTGTTTGAATATTGTTGAATCAATTTGATCTAATTTGAATCATCTTAAATCTTTTGAACTCATGTTGAACCATATTGATCTATTTTTTAACTATTTTGAACTATTTTAAAACGATCTAAACCATACTAAAGAATTTTATAGCCTTTTTAAATTTTTTTGAATCATTTAAAACAAATTGAAATGTTTGAAATGATTTAATCCAAGCAGAAAAATTTAGAATTTTTTAAACCAATTTGAATCGGTATGATTAAATTCAAATGGTTTTATAACTAATTTGAACCTTGTTTAAACATTCTTAGCATATTTTAACATTCTGATTAGTCTTTTGAACTATTATTTTTTGAACCAATTTGAACATTTCTGAGAAAATTTATTACAAAGTAAATTATTTGATTTCTAACTTGAATAATTCCATAAAATTTGAACCAATTTGAACCACTACAAATTTTTGAACGTATTTGAACTAAAACAAACCGATTTCAAGTTATTTCAAGCAAATGAACTATTTGAACTTTTTTGTACATAATTAACATTTATTGAATGAAAACAATTTGAGTCAAACCAATTTTTTGAACGTATTTGAACTAAATCGAACCAATTTTTTAAAAATATTACTTTATTTGAAACTATTTGAACCATTTAAAATAATTTCAATAGTTCTGATCTAATTATGACAAAGTTTTGAACTATTCTAGTCAATTTTATTTGAAATTTCAATCATAATCAACTATTTTTATTTATTTTTATCAATTTGATTGATTTTGAACAATTTTATCGTCATTTTATTACTTTTTTTTTGTTTCCATAACATTCTTTTGATTGAGTGTTTATTCAAAGATCATTAATCAAAAATATTAATTCATTATTGAATAAGTAAAGATAAGAAACATATCTCGATTTGCTTATGAATATGTTCAACAAGAAAATATTTGCCTCTATTTTTGGACTTTGATTCTTCAAGATCAGATTTTCTCTTTTGTTTTCTGTTTTGGCTGGAATAAAATTTTGATTATAGAATAATTGCTATTATTACGGGAAAAGAGTTCTTTTTATGGAATGATTGTGTTTTGACGTGATCTGGGTTATCTTTTTGTGTAGATTTATTTTCATTTTTGTATTTTTTAATTAAAATGGATATAATTTTACTTGAATGAATAAAAGTAGACATTATTTCAATCAGAATCTTCCTCGTGATGCGAAGAGCAGTTGTATATTATTTGTTGAAAGAACTATGATCTATATATATATATATATATATATATATATATATATATATATATATATATATACGAGCTTTCCTCAGAGCTGTGTGCTCAGGCATATGCCTTACCTCTACTGTGTGCGATAGAAGAAAATTCTACTGCTGTGTGCGATGGTGGACAATACCCGGGGCATTCTGTGTGAATAACATTAGCATTTCATTTCATATATTATATTCATATATGTATGATTGAGAATTGATATGATTGAATTTGTGTGGTTCGTATTTGCTGTGTGCGATGTTAATTGAGAGTTGTTGTGATCTGTGTGATCGTATTGAAGCTGTGTGCTGGATTATTGTAATGTTGTGTGCTGAATTGAGTTATAAACCTGTGTGGTTGATACGCTATGTGCTATTATATATCTGTGTGAAACTATTTGTCTAACATACGGGGATGCCTAGGGACAAGATAGATGCGCACGTCCTAGTGCTAATTTATGCTTTCCCCTACACATCATTTAAGTATAAAAGCTGAGAATACTTATTGAGTATTGTTTATACTCACCCTGTTGTTGTTTTAAATGATTGTGCATATCGTAGGTAGCTGCTGCTGCTGGACCACAGAGTTGATCGGTGCTTTTCGAGCTTACGTCAGAGGTCGAGCTCCAGTTTTCATTTTTGATATTTTGGATTTGTACATATGTTGTACATTTGTATATACACGCAGGTTTTTAGTTTGCATATTTTCAAACTTATTTTGCTTCCGCTTATGTTTGTTTTACGAATGAAAATAGATTTGGGCCGAGATTTATGAAATAAGCGTGTATATATCTTTTATATTCTCTCTCTTCTCTGTCTTTAGATTTGATTTCGTATCATTTCTATAAATTATAATGTTTATCAGGGAAATTGGTTTCTAAAAATGAGTTCCACATTTAGTGGTATCAGAGCAGGGATTAAATTCTCTGCGGACTGTGCCAAAGATTTTCATGCTTTGTGATCTTGAAAATCTGATTTGTGATTTGAAAATCTGAAATGATTTTGAATTTGATTTTGATAACAGATGGAGCCGATAGACGACGTATCTCCTGATCACACTGCAGAGTCTAAAGAGTCAGTAGAGGGATAGGGATCTATCCCAGTACCTCCAGAGCAGCCTGCACAGCCTACGATGCCTATACCTCTGTACGATCCTGCATATGCTCCGTTCTGGGAGACGATGCAGAAGATGATGCGGGATTAGGGTAGAGGTTCAGGTAGCTAGAATCTCAATATTGATAAAAATTTTGCAGAGGTTACAAAGCAGGGGGCAAAGACGTTTGAGGGTACTACAGATCCAGCTGAGGCTGATGACTGGCTCAGGCATACAGAGAGGATTTTGACGCGTATGAGATGTACGCCAGAGTAGAAATTGAGGTATACTACTTCTCTTCTTAAGAAAGCAGCCTGGAATTGGTGGGAGTCGATTCCAAACAGTAAAAGAGATCCTCCAGTGCTTACTTGGGATGATTTTTCTGAGGAGTTTTGCTGATAAGTACACTCCTCCACATTATCAGACGAAGAAAAAGATAGAATTCCTGAAGTTGAGGCAGAAGGAGATGATAGTGGTAGAGTACGAGGCAGAGTTTATCAGGATATCTCAATACGCTCCAGAGGATGTCGATACTGATAGGAAGAGGAGGGACATATTCGAGAGAGGTCTGAGGTATCCGATTCGAGACAGGATTGCGATGAAGTCTTTGACCTTTGAGTTACTACTTGAGACAACACTACGAGCCGAGGAGTTAGAGGCAGAGGGAGATAAATTAGAAGTAAAGCAACATCGAGTCTTAGGTAGTTCTAATTCTCAGCAGCAGCAGAAATAGAAGAAGAAAGATTTTAGGCCACCTAGAGAGACAGGTGGTAGTGAGACTAGACAGTCTGGGAGAGGAGCTAGAGGTAGTGGTAGAGGTTATCCCACCAGGCCTCCTATTCCTCAGGGTCGCGGTACAGGTACTTACACCGGCAGAGAGACCACTCCACTGTGTTATACTTGTCGCCAGCTGAGACATTTTTCCAGAGACTGTCCAAAGAGACCAGGGTATAGGGTACTGAGGTTTCTAGACAAAGTGGTGTAGGTGAGACCAGACCTGCAGTTTTGACTGGTACTGGCAGGGGTAGAGGTGGTAGGGTTCTGGATCTACTTCTAGGGGTGGATCAGCTGCCAGAGGTGGAGCAGTTGGTTCAGGTAGAGGAGGTTGATCTACGAGAGCAGCAACACCTGTAGGGTCAGCACCATAGACTACTCACCTATCAACTGAAGTACTCGGACCTCTGTGTGCTCTGCCTTGACTGTCTGGTCTGTCGACCTATAAATATGTATATAACTCTTTTTATAAGATCTAATATATCAAAACTAATAATGCATGCCCTATTAGATTTACTTTTCGATCTTACAAACCCTAAACCTAACCCTAGAAATTTTTGAATTCGTTTTATAACAGTAATTACTAGATTTCAATCAATTCTAAATCAATTCTATTCATTTCATTAATCAATTCAATAGGAAAACTAATAAAATCTATAAAACTTTACGATAAACATTAGGTTTTACCTGTTTTGACTATACCGTTAGATCCTCGTCTCGAAATTACGATTGATTCGATAACTCGAATCAATTTCCTTACTAAATCTCTAACTCTCTCACTCAATCTCTCTCCCTTTCCTCGGCTCTCTCTTTCCCTTTCTCTCTAGCTTTGAAATGGTTCATGAAAGTTTTGATTGATTTCTCGAGCGACTGAAACTTATATTTTTCTTCCCAGAAACATAGAAGTACGTGTGGTAGCCGTGGAGTACGCGTGGTCATGCCACCACACATTTTCCTCTCCCCACCACGTGTTCTTGGTTGTTTTAGAGTTTTCTCCTTTTCCTCATTTACTTTACATCACCCTTTTGTCACTCTTCTATCAACCTTCTATAAACTTGTTTTTAAGGATGTATTTTCTTCAATTTATTAGATAAATTCTTAATCTTATTACACATTTTATTTATAACATTAATTACGTGATTTTGGGACAAGGATGTTAAATTCTTTTCTTAATTAATGCTAGAAAATATTTTGGGAATTATCTAATCTATTTACTATTAACCTTCCTCAATTTCAGGACTGAACGGGACAGGGATCAAGATTTTAGGACGGAGAAAATCATTTTGGGACGAGATGGATATTGGAGAATCTTTTAGAAATAACTTAATTTTTTCAAGAAACAAAAAGACAAAATATCATCCTCATAAAATTTGACAAAGAAAATTCATTATAAGCGACACAAATCAACAAAAAACTAAAAAAAAATTTGGCACAAAAATAACAACAATTTGTGAGTATCATCCTTTCCATTATAAAGTAAAATCTAAAATATGATCTTCATTATCTTTATTCATACTTAAAAAATTATAAAAATAAAATAATATTAATTATGTCATTTAAAGCATTTATAACTTTTTTTAATCAAATTTTTAGTCAATTTCTCTTAATAATATTTAGTGTACTTAATCTTTAGCTAGTAGAAATTAAATTACTCCACTATTTATAAATAAGAAGGTCAAATTATACTATGAATTGTACATATTGGATTTATACATATATATATATATATATATATATATATATCTGTATATATATGTATATATACATATATATTGTATATATGTATATATACATATATATACACATAGATATCTATATATATATATATATATATATATATATATATATATATATATTCTTTTCTTTTTTGTTCTAGTTTCATTTTTTGGATGAGACGGTTCTCAAAATGGATATTACTTGAGATCCAAATTCTATAAAAAAAATTACGGGATGGAACGGGAGAAAAAAAGTCAAAACCAACGAATTTTTTCTATTTCAATTCTATCGAAACAAGTTTTTAGGTCGAGTCAAAAATCTCCAAGTGTCGTGAGCAGTCCTAGTTCTAAAATATAATTATCAACCAATAAAAAAAATAATATGTTTATGTATGTAAATTTTGATGTTGAAGTGAAAAATAATCATAAGCAATGAAATTTAATCCACATTGCATTAAGTTAAAACACTAGTGGAATCCATTTCAAAACATCTTCCACCATTCACATTCCTTCTGCACAGCATTAGGTTCAACCTAATTGATTCGGCAACTGTACAGCCTTGCTGATTTGATGAGATAGTGAGTATGCGCATTATTTTTAAAAAAAAAAATCTTCCACCATATTATTTCA
>CANYCX010301345.1:0-10418 GCA_948193385.1 Breynia disticha f. nivosa
GGGGAGTGAAGAAGAGAGGAGAGCAACAGGGAGAGGCAGCGCGTTGTAAAATCAAGGACTGATGATTTTGGTTCTTAAGGAAACCTTCTTTTTATGAGATTTTTATCTCCTCTTTAAAAAACAGCTCATTTTATAAAATTTGGTTATAATAAAATATTTATTATTTTATAAAATAAAAAAAATTAATTTTTTATAATTTTTCAGTATATAATTTAAATTTCAATATATAGATGGTTTTTACTTATTTTATTTTAAATTAAATATTCTGTATTCGTACCATATTTTACTAATAAAAACAAAGATTACAATTTCTGAATCGATAACACAATTCATAAACAAACGATTATACACAACATGAATTTAATTTTTATAATATTTATAATAAGCAATAATTTTTTAAAAACACTCACGATAATTTCCGAATTTCCAATCCAATTCAAAACTTTGCTACTGTTTTGGGGATCCTACAATATATCTACTTGTTTTATAGATTAGTATAATTTATTAAAATATAAAATATAGTATTAGATAATAAATTTTAATGAATAAAATAATCATTTTCCGCTAATTTAATAGCTTATAATTTCACGATTTATTAATATTTAAAACCAGCATGATTTAACACCAAAAAATCTTCAACACACTTTCCCTAGAATCCTTATTCTCCATTTGCATGGCGACTCATTCCTCACCAGTCTATTCTTCAGCGTGCCAGTCTTCAGAACCTGTAGTGTTTATGAAAATTGAAAATAAGTGAAAAAAAAATATCCATATCAACTTGTGGAGGAAAAGAAAACCACTTTCTTAAAGATTTGTCATGAAAGTGATACTCAGACAGCCAAAGCCAAAAAAATATCCAGGAGGAGTGATTTAGTTAAGACAGAATGATTTCAAGGGAATGTTGGGAAGTGAAACTGAGGTTTCTGGTATTTACCGTGGAGGGCACACGGTGGTGTAATCCTCATGTGCTTGGGATTATAATCCCAATGAGTGCTTAAATTTTTTGTCAGATTTCGGATTCAGAAATTTCCATCAAAATCTTCACCAGATTCTGAAGATTCAATATGATCATGACTTGTAGCATCCTCTTTCCTTGATAGAAATCGAATGGGATGCAGTTGAACTGTTACAAATCTTCGTCAGATTCGGAAGTCTCGTCAGATAAATCGTGGCCTATTTCGACCTCCTCGTCAAATTCATCTTCTCCTGTGTCGCTTTCAACATCGGCGAGCAAAATGTCTTCGGGTTTTATGTCGCCTTTCTCCCGGTAAAGAAGACCTGTTCTCATTACATGATAAAACTTATCTCTCAAACGGGCGAGAGGATGCGGATTCACCAGTTTTCCACGCCCGTAAGCTTCTCGAAGAACTATAGTTGTTGTCTTACACTTCAAAGATAGGTAGAAGATCCCCGGATACCTGGTAAACAATCGAGTGAACTTATGAGGAAGGACTAACTCCTCTCTTATACTTCTCAAGTAATTCCTCTTTGTTTTCTTATGAACTGTGAGGCTTAGAAGTTCATGCAATACACCGACTGCTCTTTTCTCCATGAGTTCGCTATTTGGATCTATATGTCTTGAATCCTCATAAGGTGAAATGTAAGGCAACTTATGGAATTCCTCCATCCATGCTCTCACCTTCTTTTGTTCTCCATATCCCCTCGGAAACTTCATAGGGAAAGACAATGCCGGCTTCCCTTTCTTGAACTGCCTATACTCATGACTAGTTCTATTACTCTCATTACTCCTTTCTAATTCAGAAGCTGCAAATTCCTCACGCCACTGCACAAGTTGCAAGCATGCCTCTCCATTCACTGCCTTGACAAATTTAAACTGATCAGAATACTTTGGAATCAATGATTTTTCAAAGTTAGAAGGCAATCCGAGATCCCACTTCAAAGGATGTAGGGACAGGAGTGGTATCGTTCTACTTTTCATCATCATAAGTACTCTGGAGAGCCTTTCTATTGTATCACCCTCGTATTCTTGGTGTATACTCTGCTCTTGAGAATCCAGCAAGAGTGCTGTGTCTGTTAACTTAAAACATGGCAAACTTGCATATCGGGCATGCGGAAATTCATTGAAAAGCGTTGGATACCTGCACATAAATGGACTATTATATTCAAAATAAACTCATTTCATTTATCTTTTTATCTATGAAAGATGGAAATATATTGGGAATAAATGCAGAACAAAGAGCCCGTGTATCAAATACAAGGAAATACAAAGGAAATCAGCAAAATCAAAAACAAAAATATCCAACAAAATCAAATTACTAATTATTTTGGGCCAATAATAATATTTATTGCCAAGAAAAGTAATAAGTCCAACATATTACTTCAAAAGCCTCCTCTTATAGACTTAATCCTCTCCAGATCTGTACAGCAGAAAGAGAAGTACTACTATCTTGAATTCTATAACTCAGTATCTAACAATCTTTACAATTCTCTCCTTATTATTGTTTTTTCCTAAATATAACAGAATTCATTTCAAACCACCGCTAAACAGAATCATTGTGAACAATTCGATGCTGCTAACTTTGCAAACTTTTCCCTCCAAATAACTAAACTTTCCATCTCATAATATATACATTACTGTTTTATAGAAGGCACTACGAAATCGGAGCATTAAACAAGTGATGAACAAGAACAAAGCAATTTTATTATTGCTGCATTCATCTCAACCGCTATGAAAACAATTAGGCCAACCAAGAGAAAATTTCAATCTAACAATAAGCTATTAAGCTTATGGGCTAGTGTAATACAACTCTCATCACAATTTTCAAACAAATAAAACAGAAAAAAAATCCATTCTCACCACAATTCCACAAAGTAAAAAACATTATTTGAAAAAGAAACAAACTTGCAATGAGGGTGAAATAACCATGAAAGATTCAATCCTTGGCACCAAACGAACTATAAAAAACGTACAAATGTCAAAAATCACAAAAAGAGCAATAACCCAAAACGTAATACCTACGCAGAAAGCGTAAGACGGGCACAGTAAGGCCAAGAAGTTTTTGCCAATCAGCAACAGACCTAGCTGTCAAAAACCCAGTTGGAGACCTCTTTATAGCGTCCTTTAGCAAACATGCTGCTTTGAGATCGGTCTCTTTGTCTATTATGTGGTCAAGACTTCTGTTTTTGACCCATTTCAGTCTCACTTTCACTAACGACCTGCTTTGCACAAACGTTTGGTTATTGTGGAAGTGAAGTGAGGGTTTTGAGAGGATGTGTCGGAGATTTTGGGTTTTAGAGATCATTTTGTAGTCGGGTTTGATGTTCAAGTGGCTCGAGCCGGTTTTGTAACATGTCGAGTTTAAAACGAAAATCAGGTAATGCGGGAAAATTTCACAGACAGTCACTCAACTTTAAGACCACTTCCACTACGATCAGTATCGTTGTCTTTTTGTCACAAAAAGTCACTGAAACATGCAAAAGCCCAAAATAAAAATGATGGGCCAAGAAGAAAATGGTGTGTTGACTGTAGAGTAGAGGAAGAATGGAGACAGAAGCTCATTTGATTTGAAGAAGAATGGAGACAGAGGAAGAGAAGACATGGAGCAGAGAAATATTGCCAAAAGTGATGAAGATAGTCAGCTACAAACTTTCTCAAACAGACCTTATCTCTCTGCTTCTTGTTAGCCCTTCTCTTCATCGTATTCTCTCCTCTTACTCTCATCTCTGGCTGGTAAATATTTCTGCTTTTATTTATTTTTGTTACCATTATAATGGTTTTACTCACTTGGGTTTTGCTTGTTTTACTATAAAGATTCTTGATTTTCGTGAAAAGACCAAAGCTGGAAATAGACTTATTGCAGCTCTTTCACTGGTAATTCTGTTTGTGCTTGCTTTGACATTGGATATTTCGATGTTTGTATGAATGTTTATTATGAATTGGATTCTTTGATTAGAATTATATCTTTTGATTTGTATTAGCATGATAGAAATATTTGTTTAATGGGTTGTCATTGTGGTTCATTCTGTGCTTGTGGTGGTTATGTTGTTGTTCTATTGCAGCCGCGATATCAGCATGTGAAACAGATAAACCTTGAATTTGCACAAGATGTTGAAGACATGCATCTTGATTTGGTCCGTCCCAAGGTATGTGTTGTTTCATTACATAATATTGATTGAACTCTTTATTAGTAGTTGTGTTCCGATCAAATAAACTTTGATTGTTGTGTTCTTAATGGAAAGGTTCAACAGTCAAGTCTGATATTTAATTTCATTTTGTAATATGATTGAGACGTAGAGACATTTATATTTTAGAGAAAATGAGCTAGAATTGGAATGATGATGGAAAAGTAGTTGCAGTAGAGGCTTTTTGATTATTGGATTTTGTTGTATAGATCTTGGACATAACTTAGAAAGAAGTTGTTGCGTATAATTGATAATCCTTCTCATAATGTTTTACGCCATGTAAAAAAAAGGAAGAAGCTTATGTAGTAAATTTACACTGATTGAATGATACATGTAGGAAGGAAAAGTGATAAATTTAGATAGATACCGACATCAGAAGATTAATCTGAAAGCTCTAGCTTTTCATACATCTGTTTTGTTGGTTTCATCATTTCCGAAGGTTATTTTCACAGAATTTTAAGCATTTCAGTGTTCACATTCTCTTCAAAACCTGGAGATCTTAAATCTCAATGGGTGCCAGAAGATATCTGATGAGGGAGTCGAAGCCATTACAAGTGTTTGTCCAAAAATAAAGATCTTTTCTATTTATTGGAATGTGAGGTATGTGACATGTCATTGTCGCCGGACCTGCTGATATATATATTTGCGCTTGCTGCTTGGTAAATTGTTAGAGCCAAATATATTAATGCTTCATGAGCTTTTCTCTTCCAAATTTTAGGGTCACTGACATTGGCATTAATCATTTGGTGAAGAACTGCAAACATGTAGTTGATCTGAACTTAAGTGGCTGTAAGGTACTGGCGACAAACCAAATTCTGGATAATTCTTTCACTATTTGCAATCTCGCATTCCTTTCATAAGCTTTATTATTCTTACATGTGTAATTTTGTACTGAATTTTTTCTGCAGCCAATATTGGTCATTTGTTAATTGGGATATTTTGATGTTAACATTTCAGAAAATTTCAGACAAAAGCTTGCAGTTAATTTCTGACAATTATCAGGATTTGAAGCATTTGAACATCACCAGGTATGGATCAATTGGTTTTTACTAGATCAAGAAAGGCCATTCAATAGTCTCTCCTTCAGACTTCATAGTGTGGTCATGCTATTTTTAGTTATCATGCTTTTATCTTCGAAGTGATTTTGAACTTCTGTTATTGTTTCCCTTATAAACAACGAGTATACATGAAACCTTTGAATATTTTCCCTCCTTTATCGATTGGGAAGAAAATATTGACATTCTTTTAGAGCTATGTCATCTGTTGAATTCTATTAGCCTATGTTTAAAAGTACAACAAATACTAGCACTATCGTTTGCCTTAGGTGTTCTGCATCAAATTTATTGCTAAGAAACATTTTATGTTTTCACAGAACAGACTTTGTAGATAATGAATATGTTCAATGCTGATCATTAAGGGGTGATTTTGTTCTGTTTCTGTTCCTCTTTAACCAGCCTTTTCTGATATTTCCAGGTGCATCAATCTAACTGATGGTGGCCTGCTACAAATATTATTGAAGTGCTCCTCCTCCCTCCAAATTTTGAATCTTTATGCCCTTTCCAGGTTATATTTTATATAATTCAGAATCAGCTCATTTATCTTTAAAACATGCAACTGAAATTTTGCTTGCTTATGTCAGCTTCACAGACAAGGCGTATAAGAAGATATCCAATCTGGCCCATTTAAGATTTTTAGATTTATGTGGTGCCCAGGTGAATGCAGTGTTCCTATGAATTTGTAAGTTCTATAGTCAATTCATTATAGTTTAAAGTCGTTAAAATTTCATCCTACAGAATCTATCCGATGAAGGACTATCCTGTATAGCTGCATGCAAGAATCTTTTCTCTCTTAATCTAACATGGTGAGTTAAATATCATAACTTCAGAAGCTTTTTGGCTAGATAAAGAGAGACAGGATTTCTTTTATCTTGAATTTTTTTTAAAACAGGTGTGTGCGCATCACTGATGTAGGCGTTATAGCCGTTGCTGAAAGTTGCACTTCTCTCGAATTCCTTAGGTAAATTATGAAGGTATAATTAATATTAATTCTTTTGGCTCTTTGATTTTGATTCATGGAAGAAATAATGCAGCTTGTTTGGAATAGTCGGTGTAACTGACAATTGTCTGGAGGCCCTATCAAGGTTTTGTTCGAAAACAATTACCACCCTTGATGTAAATGGATGCATTGGCATAAAGGTAATTGTCTTGCCCTAAAAAATGTTTGGCTTGCGTTCTTAGAAAGTAATTGTATTTTGAAATGTATGGATAATGGATTATAACCGAGATATACCTGTCAAGAAAAAGAGAGTATTTTTATCATTGAATTCTTAATGTGAATACTTGAAAGTTGAAACTGAATGTGTGTGATGTCCCTTCCCGTGCAACCTGATAGGCTCAAACTCAGCACATTCCTAAAATGGTTTGTTCAGCTAATATTAATTTGGCCAGTTTAATTATTCTATTAGTTTGTCTTATGATGTAACTTATGATTTCATGCAGAGACGAAGCCGTGAGGAGTTGCTTCAGCTGTTTCCTCATCTGAGGTGTTTCAAAGTTCACAGTTGATGTGTTGCTGCATGGACTTTGACTTTGAATTCTTACGTGAAGGTAAGTTGCACAGACTTGGCCAATTCTTTCTTCCTTCACACAACCAAAACCTTAAAAGATCAAGAATGTACCCCTGTGAATGATGGTAATGGTTGAATACACTAATCTGGAAGTGATACATTATTATTCCTATTATATCTTTATTTTCGTGAGAGGATAAACAACGCTATTGATAATCAATGAAGATGAGAATGGTGTTGTCCTTATCTAGATGAGAACTTGAGAAGCATGGATGTTTCATATTAAACCTTGGTGCATATAGCTTCTAGGAACAATGAACTTAAAATTTTTATACATAGACGTCTAGAATCTCCATTTGTGATTATGCTTGTTTGTCCTTAAGTTGTTTATGTTAGCTAGCGTTAGTTGGAATCTTTGGCTGACAATTTGTTCAAATGATTTGTCAAGAAACAACAAAATTTCCGCTCTTATTGACCACATCTGTTTTATTTTATTTTATTTTTTATATAGGTGACTACCTCATTCGTGCACTGGATATCTAAATACGATGAATCGCTGTTGCCTGCTCGTTAGCATGGTTGGTTATCTGCGGGACGATCAAGTCTTTGATGAAGGTTAGGCCAGTTATTACTGCGCATAAATGCATTTTACATTCTAATGAAATAGTAAGAAAGCATTCTTCAGATCCGACAATTGCTGAATATATGCAAAGTTTGCACCTGTGGTTCATAGTTAGATGCTCCTTCAATCCAGAATTCAAACCATATATGTTAGTTACTGACATTTTATTGGCAATTCAGAAAAAAAAAACAGGAGTCAAATAAGTGAAGGCAGAGCAAATAGTTGTTTATTCATGTTAAATTGAATTATAGAGAAGAGATTGTAGATTAGTAAATTTGATAAAATGTTGGATTTGAATGATTTATGTTCTACTTAAACAGTGATTAAAATGGCTGAAATGATCAACAAAGTATGTTCATTTGAAGCCATTTCCAGCCCCTTGATGACATGCTTGCACTTCCTAAATTCCTGCAATTGAAAATTTTAAGATTCAAAGTTGGCAATGTGAGGAACTCTTCCGATGACAAAAATATACGCACAAGTGTAAGAGTTGCACGACAAGCAAATGCAAATTCGGTTCTTCAAATTTGCACCATCGCCATCACACTAATATTATAGAGATAACACACGAATGATGAGCATGCACTGCTGTCACTTGCAACTGAAGGCTGCTCAAACACCAAAGATTGTTTGATTGAGCTCTCAGTAGTTTTGTGTTTGTGTTTGCTATAAAAAATGTAACAACTTCTTTTACATGTTGTTGAGATAGGTTGATTATTTTGCCATTTTAAAACTTTAGGCACAAATGCAAACGTTGTAAATGTCAAAACCAAGATCAGAATCGTTACGGTTCTTTTAAAAGGCACAAACATTTCGCAGAGCTGTCTCTAAAATTGTTGCAGCAACATGAAGCATCAACTTCCACTTCACCACCAACAAAAGGAAGGCATTGGGAGAGACCTTAGAGCAGTCTCCACATTCATTCTCGGCCACTGCAATGTGACCGAACGTAACCAAACACCATCACCCCCCCAGAAAACTCTCAAACCCAGTACTGTCATTTCCATGATTATATAGAGATGCATGGATTGTTTCAGGCAGTCCAACATGCATCTATATATGAGTCATTCATATAAAGACCGATGTTAAGTTGTTAACCAAAATAGTATCGTGACATGAAAAACATTTTTGTGTTTGAGAAACAATGCACATTTTTCAAACTCGGATTTAATAAGGAAAGCGAAATTTATAAATTCAGTTGGTAGTTATGAATTCGGAAATTTTAATAAGGAAAGCAAAATTTAAGTTAAAATATACAAGTTAGTACTACAATTTAATTTTACTGCTCCATCTTACGTCGACAACAAGAAGAGTCGATAAATACACCACGAAAAAACAGCACAACATAAGAAAAAATTATAAGAGGAAATAAGAAGAGAGCGCGGCTGCCCTCTTCTCCCCTGTTGTTTCTATCTCTACCGTACTTGATGTCATTTGGTTTTGTTGTTTTCTTTATTGAAATTACTATCAAAAGCACAACAACAAAAACAAACATCTAAAAATTTATTATAACTTATATGAATCATATATTTATTGAGTGATTTATGACATGTGTATAGATGGGTATAAAACTAGCAATCCCAAGTACACATACAATGAGTCCTATTTTCTTGGTAAACCATAGTGCATTCTGCTCCATAGTTGGGATGCATAAATTTGCAGACTCCAAGACATATATCCAGGATGCAGTCCTTCGTCCCTGGAAGTGTTGGAAGTATGTTCACACATTTCTTTGCCGTCACATGTAATCCCATGAATGTTGCAACTACATTAACAAAACATCAATTCGTCATATGTATGCTTTTAAACGTCATGAATCGTATAATATCACTACAAGAAAATGATGAAATTCCAACAATTGAATCCCGACGAATTTTGTCGAAAAACATAGACTTTCAAACAAAATTTGTCAGAATGCGGTCATCGAAAAGCACATTTAGCTTGCGAGCGTGTTCAGAAAGCAAGAACCTTACCAGTTGAGAGAAGAATGAGAATTATGAATGAATGCTTTGGAGAAGACATTATTGGGAAGGGTTTGGACTTTCCCTGTCTTGGTGATGAATAAAATGGTAATGCAAAAATTCAAATTGTGCATTGAAAATTTTCTCTTATTTAAGTTCAATGGACAAAAATGAGATTAGTTGTACAGATTTAGAAATGTTCGTAAATATGTGTTTGACTGCATTTAATTGAATGAGCAAGTTTGGCTTGTAAAAGACAACTGTCTAAGTATGAATACAAACATATTAAATGTAAAGGAAAAACATTGATTTTTACCTGTGTGCTTGTTTAAAATGAAATTAAATTCTATGACTTTCACTAGTTATGTTTTTTTTTAATATAACTAGTTGATATTCTGCAGTTAACACGGACTTTTTTAAGTACCGAAATATATTACAAATTATTAATGTATTTTAAAACTATATTTCATAATAGTTGATATTGTCGTACAATAATTGATAAAATAAAGTATATTATTTAATTTAAAAACTAAATTTAATATTAATTATAAAATTTATAAAAATCCATGATTGAAAATAAATAAACAAATGAAAAGGTTATAATGAATTATAGAAAATTATGTTTCTAAATGTTTACGATATCTATGAAGCTTATATTCAGTCATTTTTTATAACTTTATATCTATATAAAATTAGAAAAACATGATCCTTTATTTGAGTTGTATGTTTCCACTTTAATATATAGATTATTTACTGAATGGTAATTTTTTTTTTCAAATAAGTACTTGTCTTAACTAATTAAAGCAAAAATAACTTTGTATAATAAGATGTTCATTTTATTTTTCTGTTTTTAGAAAGAGGGCCTAAATTGGCTACCCTTGCTTTCAGCGTGTTAGAAAATTGTAGTGTTTTCGAACCGGAAAGAACAAGATTAGAATTGCACTTGAAATTTGAACTTTTGAACAAAACGATTGTATCAAAATAGAAAAGAAGTGATTTTCTTATTCCAAAGGTTCTTTGACAATTATAAAACAAAGCAATTTTCAATAACAATAATAACAATATACAAAAAGTAAATTGATGAATACTGAAAATAAATTTCCAAAAAGTGAAATGAAGGCTGAAC
>CANYCX010301374.1:0-15688 GCA_948193385.1 Breynia disticha f. nivosa
GAGATCTCTGGTTAAGCTACAACAACCTCACATCAATTGATCTACATGCTCGGTGATAGAATGTGGACGTTCTCACATACGAAAGAACCAACACTTTTATCACATTAGAAATTCATCATATTGTGCAGGAAAACACATTTAAAATTATTAAACACTTAATTTTTAAAATTAAATACTTAATTATAATTATCCAACGGTTTCCTAATCTTAAAAAATCAAGCTACACTTTGTTGTGATTTTGATCTGTCATTTATAATCTTATCTATAAAGATTTAATTAATTTTTTTAATAATAACATTTTTTTAAAAAAATAATATTCTTTTAATAATAATAACAATTTTCAACACAGAAAGCAAAGTAAGTCGAGAATCGTTGGATTGTCAAACGTGCATTAGTTTTGATTTGGTTAAAGAATACCGCCACGTCATAGGCCTATGTGTCAACACCTCCCAACGTCTTCGTGTTCTTTGTTTGACCCAACACCTTCTCTCTTCCTCCTTTTCCTTCTACTTACTTCCTCCTGCAACCACATCACCGTCTCACAACCAACTCAAACAATGGAAATTTCATTACAAGAAGACAACAATCTCACTGCAACCAAAACATCACAACAATACTCACCATCATGTTCCATAACTCTCCAACAACTCCCTCACTTAACTGACTATATTCCATCTCTCAAACCTCACTCCAACCCTGTTGAAACTAACCCTTATTTCCACCCAACAGAAGGTTTCTACATCTCCCAGCACGATCTCGTACTTCGCCACATAATCTACGACCTCTCTAGAACGTCTCCTTGTCTCTCACCACAGTTGGCTTACCACAGAGCAGGACCACGTAAACAAATCTACTTTGAACCAAGTAGTGTGAGAGCTGCTATAGTGACATGTGGGGGACTTTGTCCTGGGCTGAACACAGTAATAAGAGAGCTGGTGGTGGGGCTTTGGGAGCTGTATGGAGTGAGGGAGATATATGGAGTGACTGCTGGCTACAGAGGGTTTTATTCAAGAGAGCCTATTCAGTTGAATCCTAAGTTTGTTGATGACTGGCACAGAAGTGGTGGTACTGCTCTGGAGACTTCTAGAGGTGGCTTTGATCTCGATAAGATTGTTGATGCCATTCAACATCACCGCTTCAATCAGGTTTGTAATTTCTAATTTATGCTGATTCTGCAATGATTTTCTCGAGGACTAAATCTGCTTAGAGCTTCACGGGTCTACCAAATATTCTTGTGTAAGTCAGTAACTTTGGGTAATTGGGTTGAACAAGAGGCTGTTTCTTATAGTTGTTCCAGAGAGCAGTTAGAATGATGTGTTTTGATTATTTCTTATTGCTTATGACCCAGGTCTATATCATTGGTGGAGATGGAACGATGCGTGGAGCTGTGAAAATATTTGATGAAGTTGTGAGACGAAAGTTGAATGTTGGGATTGGTGGAATTCCTAAAACAGTTGACAATGATATCGGCATTATTGACAAATCCTTCGGATTCCAGACAGCCGTGGAGAAGGCACAGCAAGCCATCAATGCAGCTCATGTGGAGGCGGTAAGTGCTGTTAATGGTATTGGGTTAGTGAAGTTAATGGGTCGGAGCACAGGCCACATAGCCCTCCACGCATCATTGAGCAGCCGGGACGTGGACTGCTGTTTGATTCCTGAAACTGAATTTTACTTGGAAGGTAAAGGAGGATTGTTCGACTTTCTTGACGAGCGGTTAAAAGAAAATGGGCATGCCGTAGTAGTTGTGGCCGAGGGAGCAGGACAGGGTATGATACCAAGAACTGATGAGCAGAAACAAGAGAGAGATGAATCTGGGAATCCAGTTTTCTTAGACGTGGGGTCGTGGCTGAAATCTGAGCTTAAAAGATGGTGGGAAAGAGAACATCCGGACGAGTTATTCACAGTTAAGTACATAGATCCAACATACATGATACGGGCAGTACCTGCGAATGCTACAGATAACATGTATTGTACACTTCTAGCGCACTCTGCAATTCATGGGGTGATGGGAGGATGCACAGGATTTGTGTCAGGTCCCATCAATGGGAATTACGCGTATATACCACTGAAGGAGGTAGCAGTGGCGAAGAATGAAGTAGACGTGAAGGACCATAAATGGGCATGGGTGAGATCAGTTACAAATCAACCTGATTTTATAAAGAGCTGAAGCTTCAAAAGAATACTTTTAAACTGATCTGAGTTACTTGTTGAGGTTTGTTATACGATTTGACTTCCGAGTATGGGCCAACATTGAGGTTTATGTAGAAATTTATGTTCTGTTCTGTTGTGTTCATATGTAGAAATTTAACGTTTGATAAAAAAGTAAAATGCATGAAAATTTTTAATAAATAGAGTAATGAAGTAAAAGAAAATGATAGAATAGAAGGGGTTTGATAAAGTTGATGATGAGGAGGGTTGATTAAGAGGTAGCTTTGTTAATGAATAAACTTGATTTGAAGAGAAAAGTAGTGGATTTGTTTTCATGATTGACTCTATGAATCTTAGCAATACAGCAAAGTTAGAAATGCAATAGAAGCGGCGATGATAATGTGGCTGACTAAGAACATAAAACCAAAGCTTCCATTAATCAACATTATGATATCACCAAAGCAACATGAAAGGTACAATGGAAATTAGGGTTTTGAATTGTGGTGGAGACTTTTGTTTTATAAAGAAAGACAAAGCATATGTTTTGTTGGATTTCATGGGTCATATGATGGTGATAATTACATGAGAAATAATAATATTTGCACTTCTTGAATGGCAAGGCAAGGTGATGTTGCAGAGAGAAGGATATGTGTGCTTTTAGAGTCTTTGAAATCTTTTCATTGGCTTAAAAAATGTAGTGATTTTTGTGACTGACGTTGATATTTGAGTTGAGTTGAGTTGAGTTGAGGTGAGTAGTACTCATATGTTACGACGAGTCCTCAAAGGACATAACATTTAAGAAAATGACAATTCCAAATACAGTCTTTCCTAATTTTGACAGATTTGGAATAATTTGGCATTGGTATCCCAACGCAACGGATGGAGGAGTGGGTTCACATTAACAACAGGCAGTGATTTCTTTATCTTTTCCAACTAAAATACATCTTATCATTATATGGTTTGGCTTTATTATGGGACACAATTCCTCCATTTTCAACGCTAAACTTTCTTACGTGCCTCAAATCCATACATCATCCCCACCTATATCAGCATCAAATCCATTGCATTTTTCTAACTTTACTACATTTACTCGACACTTGCTCCTTCCCTCATAAAAAAGATAATTATGAATCAACTTACTCAAATAAATCGATTTCAACCGTCTATATAAGCTTAGCTAGAGCGGTATTCATTTGTCCCCCCTCTTTTTCTTACTGCATCACCCATAACCACCGCCACTCAAATCATACCAACCGCTTCAAGCTATAAATGTTTGAAGCTTAGCTGAATGACATAACTTCAAGAAAATGTCGACTTTGTACAAGGTTGTAATAACAGTGGTGTTGCTCTCAAGATGGTGTGTGTGGGTGGGAGAAGGAGCAATAGGAGTGAACTGGGGAACAATATCATTCCACAGATTGAAACCCAAAACAGCTGTGGATCTGTTGAAACAGAATAAGATTCAAAAAGTTAAGCTTTTTGATGCAGACCCTGATGTTTTGAGTGCTTTGATGGGAAGTGGGATTCAAGTTATGGTTGGTATTCCTAATGAAATGTTGGCTTCACTTAGTTCATCTACTTCTGCTTCTGATTTGTGGGTTCGTCAAAATGTTTCTAGATATGTTGTTAAAGGCGGTGCTGATATTAGGTAATGTTTTTTTTTTCTTCTTCCTTCCTTCCTTCCTTACTTTTTTTTTTGCTTCTTTGTTTTGTGCATTTGTGTGGTTTAGTCGTCAAGTTGGGTTCTTTGATTGCTAATTGAAACCAAAAAGTTAACATCTTTTTGGTTTTTTCTGTGCGAGTAGTAGTGTTTTTATACTGAAGTACCACTTATTAATCATTAGATATTTGGCTGTCTGTTTATTTCATGTAAGAAAATCAGATTCCACCCCATAATTTGATGAAGCGAGAGTAGACAAAATTGATATGTGGGAATTAGATGATATTTTGAAAGTTCTTTGGCAGTTGAGAGAATTAAGGAAGAAAATGATCCTTATTGCTGACGTCAAGAAGCTTGTAGCTAGATTATAGTTAACTTTTAAGTCCAGGCTCTGTCTGTCGATACAAAATATCTTCGTTATGTTGGGCAGAACTTAGAAGACAATCAATCATGAGCCAATAATAGCATTGAATTAGATCCAAAGTTTCGTATTTTCTAGAATGGTCAAGCAATTTTGTTAGAAAAGACTTGGATTGGACAGTACATTGTCGTCCCTGCCAAAGTTCTACCCTTTTTTGGTTGTAACTTGTAAGTGCATAGTATTTATCATTTATCTGAATATCAGAACATAAAATCTAACAGAGCTGGATGAAACTCGATACTTTATTATTGCATAAAAGCTTTGCGTATCTAACCGTTATGACTTCCTAGGCTACTAATAGCATAGCATTCGAACTAATCTTAATTTATGGAGTTTTTTTTGTTTCTGTTTTATGTTAAGTATTTGCATAGCATTTTGATGACTTTGCCATCAGTTTGAAGTTCTATCAGTCCCATGCAGCTAGGTCCACATACTTGTCTATAAAAGCTGAGGATTTGCTTTGCCAGATATTCTATGTGAGTCTGACAAGCTGCTTGCATGGTTGCTTAACTTAGGATGTAGACAACAAAGCTCGTGTGATGGTATATGATGTTTGATCATTTTAAGTTCGTTATCATGTTAAGATAATACCGTTAAAAATTGAATTTTGATCACATTGATTTACTGATTCTCCATCAAATTGTTATTCCATTTGTCTTGGATGGTGCCTACTTTGGCAGGTAAACATGTTCAAAAAACATTGGATGGTACCCTGGCTAGAATCAGCATATGTCCTTTTCTGAACCATAAAATTCTGTAATAATAATAATGTTTGGAAAACCAAATATGAAGTTTTTCTTGGGGCTAGATGACAATCAATTTGAATCTACAATTTCTTTATTACTTTGAAGAAGTGTTAATTTTCTTTGGACATTGACTAAGAAAGTGATTATTATGGTTTGACAGATATGTTGCTGTGGGAAATGAACCATTCCTCACAAGTTACAGTGGTCAGTTTCAATCCTATGTGATGCCTGCTTTGCTCAATATACAAGAGTCATTATCCAGAGCAAATCTTGCTGGTTATGTGAAGTTAGTGGTCCCTTGCAATGCTGATGCTTACCAAGCCAATCTTCCATCTCAAGGGGCATTTCGACCTGAGTTAACGCAAATTATGACTCAAATTGTTTCCTTCCTCAACTCAAATGGTTCACCTTTTGTTGTAAATATTTATCCATTTCTTAGCCTATATGGAAACTCAGATTTTCCACAAGATTATGCATTCTTCGAGGGGAGTACACATCCTGTTACGGATGGGCCTAATGTGTATTACAATGCTTTTGATGGGAACTTTGACACTTTAGTTTCAGCCCTCAGCAAACTTGGGTACGGTCAGATGCCAATAGTTATTGGGGAGGTGGGTTGGCCAACTGATGGAGCTCCCGGTGCTAACCTGACTGCGGCAAGGGTTTTCAACCAGGGACTCATTAGTCGTGTTGTTCGTAACCAGGGAACCCCTCTCAGGCCAGGCGTCCCTCCTATGGATATTTATCTTTTCAGCTTACTTGATGAGGGCGCTAAGAGTGTGCTTCCGGGAAACTTTGAAAGGCACTGGGGGATTTTCTCATTTGATGGCCAAGCTAAATATGCACTGAATCTTGGTATGGGAAATAAATTATTGAAGAATGCTAGGAATGTTGAATATCTTCCCTCTCGTTGGTGTGTGGCAGCTCCTGGTAAAGACCTGTCTAATGTAGCAAACCACATGAGAATTGCCTGTAGTGAAGCAGATTGCACAACACTCAACTATGGAGGTTCTTGTAACCAAATTGGGGTCAAGGGGAACATCTCTTATGCATTCAATAGTTACTACCAGCTGCGAAATCAGGATGAGAAAAGCTGCGATTTTGACGGCCTTGGCGTGGTGACTTTCCTAGATCCCTCTATTGGTGAGTGCAAGTTCCTTGTTGGTGTTACCGAAAAAGGTCCATCAACTTCTGGAACTAGCCATACATCATTTTCCAACTGGATTTCAATGATGTTGATGATGTGGGTATTCTTTTTCCGATAAGCATCTAAAAGTGAGCTTCTTGGTTCGAAAGCTTCTTCTTATAGGTATACTGCTCTAGAATTAGTTTTGAGCATTGGTGAATTCATATATCATACTTAGCTATATAGGTACGATAAGAATGTCTGAAGGTTGTAGAATCATATATATTACTCGTGTAGGGAAGTAGTGAACATTCAATTCTTATGACGTATTAATTTAAATTATCCATTCTTGAAATGACGATGATTGATGAGCCACTTTATCGTTTCTGTGGTGTTAATATTGTCTTAATGTGCTAGTTCCATAGGATGAAAGGAAAAACAAGAACTTCATTGTCTGAAAGTACAACAGATACGCATAAAGCCATTATTAGGAAAAACTTCAAAAGAGGAAACATAGGTTTCTTTGATCTGAAACGGGAAAAACTTAAATTGCTGTGATCAGACTTGTGTGTTCATGGAGCGGAGTGTTTTAAGCATGGGGTTTAAGTGGAACCGCAGCAACCATCGACGCAACAGACACTGCCACAACGAATGTTCGGGATTCTCCCCACGAAAAAGCAGCAGCGACAACCTTCATATTGTCACAACAAAAACAAAAGAAACTTGAATGCATGTATAGGGAAAAAGCAAAACTGTAGTAACCAAGCAAAGCCATGAGTAGTTTTTACCTGCTTGAGGTTGAACCATGTATTCAGCTGCTGCATTTGCACATATAGTGAAGGATGCAAGAAGCAGCACCAATGCAATGACAATGAACAAAGTTTCCTTTCTCACCATCTTCCCTTTCTCAAAGAACTGACTTGCACTTTCTCAAACTCTGTCCTCTATTTATAGTATCATCGCAAGGTCACAAGGGAGCGACTTTAAAGTATACATTTTATATGTCATCGTAAGTGTGATGCTTATCAGTGTGGGCACTGCATGATGAGGATAATTCTCCATTATCTTCAATAGAATTGTTTGTTTCAACCATTTTTAGCTGCTATTGTTGACTTTGCAACTTAAGAGTTCACATTTCCTTTCTACAATTTTTAACTTCCTCTGTTCTGCAGTATATTAGCTTTGGATTTAACGTAACTTGGTGATTGATTATTCACAAGTTCGTTGCTGACATGGAGAGAGTGTTAAAAATTGTGTAATTTACACAAGAATGAGTATCTTGTGTCTTTATAGTTAGAGCTCAATAAAACTTCGTTCGAATTCGGCTCGATTATAGCCCTCATTATAGTCCACAGAAACCAAAAAAAATGTTGGAAATGCGCAAGTTGGAGAGTTTGGTCATCGATCACTGAATATCTGAGGGGGCCTATGCCGGATATTGCCAGTCCACGAAAATTGACTGCAAATTTGGATTTTCATTAAGCCAAGTTGCCAGAAAAAGTGCCAAGAATGATTTCATTCATTTATTCTGCAACAGTCTGCAGAATAAATGGATCCAGTTTAATCTTTATGTGTAAAAATTGCATTAGTTCCAAGATAAGGATATTGCATTGTCAAGAAAGATTCAAACATTTTTCCATTTTAAGCTTCTGATATCAAAATTCTAGGTTGCGTAAGTTCATCTTAAGATGAATCTAATTTTCTTTTCTCAAGCAAAGAGAACTTTATTTTATTGCCACTAACTCAACAATATACAATAAAATGGAATTTTTTCCAAAACCAAGTGACGTTTGGTTGATGGACATCAATCATATAGTCTTATCCTGGTAATCACTTGAGCTCGACAAATGGGGCACAACATCAATTCTCTCCCACAATCATAGCAGGTCTGCATCAAATTTCACTAATCAGTATTTGAAGTTTAATAACTAACTCTGCAGATTGTTAATTTGATCATAATTTCAGATTACCTGGTGTCCACATCCAAATGCAAGATCCTTTGTATTCCATAAACATACCGGACAACTCTGCAAAATCACATCACATTCATTCACAAGCTCAACACAGCAATTAAACTCTAAGACATCAAGGGATTTGATACAAACCCTGCTGTTTGAACTGTCGCCAGAAGCAAACGTCGAAGTGTGAGACGAAACAGATGACTGTTCTCTGCAGGTTGCATCATTCAGAGTAGCAGGAAAATCATCATAATGTGTTCTGCTTTTTCTGCTGTTTGGAAAATGTATGGAAGCAGGAGAAGCATTATAATAAGAACCAGATGCAGCTGCATCACCGCTTGACATTCTAGGATTCTGATAAGGAATCACCGAGCTGTTCTTAGGCAATGGTGGAGGCAGACAATACCTCTTAGGAGCCTCTCTTCGACAGCTGCATACTTGTTCTGTTAGTTATTCATAAATAAACAAACATATTGATAAAACTGTGAATATGCTAGTGAGATTACCCTAGGAGTTGCAGGTCTATTGTTGCCTTATACTGTGATGGTATCTCCATTAATGCATGCAGAGCGAATTGTGTTTCCTTCACAGACATTGGTACAGGCTTTGACATGATTTCTGTGAAATTCACAAACTGCAACGAAAAGTTCGACGTTAGAAAGAACATTACTTCAGACACGATTTCATGAATATAATCTTCTGTTCTGTGTGTTACCTGGAAATTATCAAAAGCACGAGAAGGAATGTTATCATCAAATTTATGCATCATGTCCCACGGCCCGTCACCAATTCCCACCAACACAATTGACAGAGGATAATTACTGCAACAAAAGATGAATAGTTTTAGAACTTCAATATTTTCATTTAAAAAAGAAGATCCAGCTATTGAAACAAGCTCTTTTCAAGAATTACTACCTTGCTTCGACTATAGCAGCGATTGTATTTTGCTCCTGTGGACTCAGCGTTCCTCGAACTGCATTGATGCTTCTTGTAACCTTTAACATAATATTATCGAGAATTTAGAAATTTGCTTATATGAGTTCCTCCAGAACCATCAATCTTAAGAATTTAGAAGGAAACTAAAATGTTTTGTTCAACACTGACCTGTCCATCGGCTATTATCACTAGAACATGATACTGTCCACCACTGCTGTTCACAATTCCAATTGCAGTTTCTATGATGGGAGCAAAAGACGTCGGTCCTGATATTATTGATCATTGCAAGATTTTTTATCAGTAAGAACTCATTATAATAACTTTTCACCAACTGAAGATTAATTATCATGAAACCGAACCAGCTAAATTAACTTGCGGAACTATTTCTTTGTAACGATTCAATATGTCTTCAAATCCATTACAGGGTCTATCTTCTGGGTAGAAGCTAAAGACTTCTTGGTCATGTGTAGTTGCTGCAAAATGCAAATAAACATTTACTTTCCTTTCAAATTCCCAGAAAAACAAGAACTGTTGACTGCTTACCATCGCCAAAACCATAGCAAGGAATAAGATTATCTTCATCAAAAGATGAAAGAGTTCTCCCTATTATTGATATTGCCTGTTCGTAGGGATTCATTGATACTCCAAGGTGATGCAGACTCTTCCTGTGGAAACATCTTGCACCAGTCCATTCATTGCTTTTGGTGAAATCAATACCAACAATAAGATTCGAAGATTCCAATCCTGCTTGAGCCAGGGCTAGTGTTACCTAAATTTAGAGTGTAAAGTTGACTAGCATTTTCAGTTTGTAAAGTTGACTAGCATTTTCAGTTTTCGTATTGCAGTTTCAAGAAAATTGCAGAAATTTATCAACAGAATGAGTACCTGTTCAAGAGAATGGTATTCGTCGCCGATTCTTGAGTACCTGGACTGCATCATGCTTTTTGTATCAAAATCAAGGTGCCTTAAAGAATAAGAAGAGTACGGAGAAGCACTTGGAAGAGACGGAGGAGCGCTGTAACTGTATGAATCATTATAATGATAACAATGGCTACTCTGATTCTGATGCCTCGATTGTTTACTTCCCATTTACTTAAATCACAATTTCTCAAGCTCTTTGGAACTGATGAGTTTGTTCGAGCAAAGCAGATATGCTTCTGAACTTCCAAATTATTACATTACACTTTACTTCTTTAACAACAAAACGAGCTTAGGATAATCAAACTATCAGATGTACTAACGCAACGCAGAATAAGAATGCAGTTTCAGACTCGACAAGAATTACAATTTATAGTTTTTTCAAAAAAAAAAAAACAGAGAAGTTAACAGTAAAACAGTTGCATCAGATGAATAAAAAATGAGGAGGATAAGAATTAATCTTGAAAGTCAACACCAAACCAAGTTAGGATGCTGCAGAGAAGTTCACAATTTTGCAGTGAAACCACCAAGAAACTTAATATCAACAATAAAATAAAGCAGAGTGGAGTTTGAACAGGTAAAGGTCAACCATGTTGAGTGGTGGTACAAGAAAGTTAGAAGAAACAAACTGATATATAAGTAACTACCATGTATAGTGAAACATTTCATGGAAATTATAGTGATGGTCACATCTTAACAGATGAAGAAAAGTAATAAGCTCTAAATTCCATGTTTGTTTGAGATAAGTGGTTGTCATAGACTGCAATTTTGTAGCATAAATGTTGATGATATTAGCTCAACTTGTTCAGCAGAGAAGATTAGAGTAGACAGAGACTTGAAAACAGATTTGAGAGGTTGATGCATTGAACAGAAGGAGTAAACTTAAAATGAAAGGACTAAGTTAACTGTGATAATGATTGCGAAATTAAAGGCATAATGTAAGTTTCAGAATACTTAAAGGATAATTACATGATATGATAGTACTCATCGGATGCTGCTCAATTCACTAACATCTTCATGTTTCTAACCATATAGAAAAGTAGAAGAATCATTCTTTCTAGATTCCCAAATTCCTCAACAATTTTGTCCATCAATCTTACTAAATTTTTTATTTCAAATATACAATGGATCTTTCTCTACTTTCAGTTGCATAAATTCATACACATATCATAATTTTCATCATAATTTTTTTTAAGATTTCGCTCTACCCACAAATATGTATAAAAATTCACTCAACTCATGATAAAAGTCAAAACATTCTGTTCTTTAGTGATTATCTAGCTTGACCTTTGTTTTTCCCCACTTTCTTTTGATCAATCTTGCTCCTACTTTGATGGTTTATGTTTAGAGGTGTTCTAAAGAGGTTTTTTTGGTGTGTTCTAAGCTTTCTTCATGTTTAATTTGTAGTTAAAGGGTAGGCAAATTTTATCTTTTATGCTTTACTTTAAGCTAATTTACATTTTTACATGCCTGTGTCGTTAGTGTACCTAGCGTATTAGGCCACACGGTCACCGTAAAACTCACTACCCCTCATTTCTAACCACATATTCAGAATGGTATTTAAAACGTCATCCGTAGAACTCACCACATCTAGTGTGTTTTCTAACACGTTCGTGTTCTTTAAACACACCTCACCTAAATCACTTACAACTTGATTTCTTTACTTTTATTTTGTCATTTATATTACTATTTTATATAAAAACACAGATATATTTATAATTCTTATACAATATAAACATTTAATGAAAGTTTTTATTTGATTTTCTTTTTGTTTTTACATTTGTTTATTTGTATATAATTATAAAGATAGAGATGTCATATAAAACATCTCAATCCTATCAGATTATTTTACTATATTAAAACATCTGTTTAATTACCCATTTAGTCTCTAATCATATTCTTTTTTTTGTTAACTCTAATTATATTTTTTGATGTGTATTAAACATTCAACAATTAATTACTAACGTCTACGTTAATTTTATTCGTTCAATCCAAATGAAATTATTCATGTTTACGCATTATGTAACTTACTCGATTGTATTGTTTTACACCATCCAGTTTGCCATATATTTGCACGGCCTGACAACACACTCATGTTCAAAACCGTGTTAGTAATTTTTCATTCAAGGGAATTTGTACGCGTTACCACACGTTCTTGTACCTAACTGTGTTAATTTATTTTCATTCAGTGTTAGATAGGCTTTAAATTAATTACACGGTCAACCCACCCACCCCCTAATCGACAATATCAATTTTTTTCCCACTTTTAACCAAGTCCAAAAAAGTTGTGTAGGACACTCAATTTTGCAAACACTGCTTACAAAACACAGCTCCTCTGACTCGCAAACACACTCTACTCTGAGATGAAAGAATTCTATTCAGACGCAAAATACACACACTGGATGTCATAATTAGCACAGCAGTTGTTTACTATTCATTTGCAAAACATGCCATTAAAAAGCTAACAATCTTCGGAGAAAAAGGTTGGTTTTTACACGTCAACTAAAATAGCCTGTCGCTCCTGCTTTTCCAATATTCTCCAAATTCATCAGCTGTGTGCACTCAAATTATCATCTGCATTTGCTTTTTAACAACAAGAAAAAGGAAACAAAAAAAAAAGAGAGATTATGGCAAACTGTTAATAATATCAAAAAACAAAGCTGCCAGTAATCATATTGATTGAGTTCAGGTGGCCAAATGAAACGTATTACCTGCTGATGATACAGCAACTTCACAGCCTCATGACGAATGCTTAAGCTTCTGTACCTCACTCAACACATCTTTCAGAGGTTCTTTAAGCTTGCTTTTCTTAGACTGAAAGAAAAAAAGATAGATTACAAACTAAATTCACAAGAGTTGTTAACAAATAAATAATATTGAATTCTCACTTCTACATGAATTTGATGAGCTATTCTCACTTCTACACGAATTTGATGGGATAAAACTTAGCTCTCAAGAAGCAGAAAATACACATTTTTATGGCATTCGTAGTTGAAAGGGGACGACATTATTACACATATACCAAATTATTAAATGTTGGTAATCTTTCATTAAACCATTGATCATTTACATGTATCTGAACAGATCACTGAAGAATAGGATTGAGTAACAAAGAAAAAACAAAACAGTTCAAATTATCAGACATTTATATTCTGGTGCATAAATATATTAGCCGGACAAGGAATGCATACCTTCAAGGATGGAACTAGAGCGAAAGCTTCATCAACAGTTTCAGGACAGACATTAGCCATTACACATATCTGCATGCATAAACTTGAAATCAAACAGATGTATTTTTGTTCTTTACCAATCTTTACCAAATGAAGTTCAGAATGAAAGCATTGATGAGAATTCCGGTAAAAATTGCTACCTCACCGTCAGAAACACCATATACTTTTAGCGCTCTGAAATTTCAGTTAAAGCTTAACAATGAATAACTGAAATAAATAAAATGAAGCAACCTAGAATGAGTGGTTCAGTAAGTGCTCTCAAAAACAATTAATAAAGGATACTCAAGAACTTGTCGAACAGATTGGGGATTTATATAATGAGAACCCCGTTTTGCATACTGAAATGCCCTGTCAAATGACCTGAAAGTGAACAAAAAGCAATTTATTAAAATCTCATAAAACTCCTACTTGATAACAGAACCTTCAAAATAATGTCATACGCAGGGAGTTTAATTGTAGGATCTTGAGATAGTAGGACCATCTGCTCCTGAATTCCTTGCAAAATTTCTGAAGCTTCACAATCCATAAGGCATGTGGCATTGTTTGGAAGTTCTGCGAATTGCAATGCATGTTTAGGACAAACTTCAATAAATAATGACGATATATGACAAACAAAATTGGGAAAATTAGCCCATGATTATTTCTAATATCGCTAGAGAAAATTACTTTTTAAAGAAAAATTAACGAACTAACTTGTTAAAAGCTAATATGTTATATTTCAACCGAGGTGGTATCCATTTGATGTGACCAGAACATTACATACCCTGCTCGAGTTTCAACTCAAGTGGTTGTGGTTCTTTTGATGCTGGAACCTTAGCACCTTTCCCGCCTTTGCTTAAGCCACCTTCAAAATTATTACGGTTACCATGTTGAAAAAAACCAAGTATGCCAGTGGTTATGCATTGAACATGAAAGAAAAAGAAAAATAGCAACAGTTGTAAGATAGGTAAGATATAATCGATTAATGAAGATTATGGTATGTTGGAGAGATAACGGACCTTTTGAAAGTAGGCTACCAGACTTTCCATCAGACTTCGATTTGAAATCAAATTTAGTTTCAGTTAAACCTGCAATTGATTTTCAATACATATATTAGAAAAGAAAAAAAAAGCAAGGTCTGTTAATGTATTACAAATGAATAACATTCATGTTGGGAAAGGATAACTCAATTAAATGGAATACTCATCAAACAATCCTATTAATATATAGAATTCAAATCCCAAAAATAGTTCGACGACAGGAGATGGAATTAGCTGAACTGTCCAAATACACACACTGACCATCCGAATCAAACTGAACTTTCCTTCCCTTCTTTAACTTCCCAGAATTATCATCCTTTCCTTTCCCTGATGCTGTAAAAAAAAATCCAAAAAACCAAAGTCACAGCCATGTCATTTGGTGTATAAATAACAATTCTGCAAGAAAAAATTTCAAATATAGTTTTACAGCCATTACTGATGTTTCCCATCGAAAGAACCTCCCATAATACTTATTGCAACCCAGAATCCATTATAAAAGTTGGTTTACAGAAAAAATTGCAGACAATTCAATGCAATATAACAATTTAGCTCCAAAGCCATCTAGGGCATAACTAATAGCAATCCCTAATTCATGCAATAAAGAAATTGGTAGAACTCATAATTGTAGAGAGGGATTCTCTTATTACTATTCAAGCAGAAAAACTTCAACTCTCCTTTCACAATTGGGTAAGATTAGCCCACTAAAAAGACATCATCTTTCAATATAAACATGAAATTTGTAGACAAGGGCAGACTAAAAAACCCATTAAAAACCCTTCTCAAACTTATCGTCTTCAATCTATTTTCAGAAACCAACACTATGGCCTGTGGGCATGCACCAGTATAACAATAATAATCATGATCATCTCAGAACAGAAAAGAAAAGCAGAGAAGAAATTACAAGGAGTGGGCTTGAGAGAAGGCTTGAGTCCTTTGGTGGCTCCTTTCTCCATTGTTGAGTTCTACAACACCAAAATAACAATAAAAGAAAGAATTTTTAACTAAGAAATCAATCTGCATTTTTCTTAAGAAAACAATGCACGCATAATCACAGCTTCAAAACTAACCTTACGGATTGTCTCTGTTCCTTCTCAAAAAGCTCACTGTTTTACTACTACTGTTACCGAACCCATTATATACAGCTTTTTTCTTCAAATATAAGAATTAATTATAGGTTTTTCTTTATTATTTTCGGGGCCAATTATGTTTTTAGTCTTCAATAAAATTAACTACAAACTAGTGGCTGATGCCGAAAAATTTTATTAATTTATATAAATTATTTCATTCAAAAAAAGGGTTTTTATAAATAATAAATTCTTTTATTTTCATTATTATTTATGAAAATTATTTTTTATCTTTTTATAATAATAATAGTAATTTAAAAATTAATAAATTAATTATAAAATTAGACTCACAAATTTGATTAAATGAAATATTGTATAATTAAAATATTATTTTTTATAAGTATATATCTTTATCAATAAATTAATTTTATTTGATGTGATAGAAATTAATGTTATAAT